>APFE030781196.1:24669-39513 GCA_000404065.3 Pinus taeda
TGGTGTTCACCAACATTGAGGATAAATACAGAGTGTTTGAAGGTGAGCCCTACTTCTATGCAGCAACAGGGCTCTATATGAGGCCATGGATGATGAATTTCGTTCCGGAGAGGGAAACTTTTACTTCAGTCTCGGTTTGGGTAAGACTCTATTCTCTACCTCTTGATTATTGGCAAACAGAATCACTAGCTTCCATAGGTAATAAACTAGGAAGGTTTTTCAAAGCTTCTGAAGCCACAAGAAGGGGAAATACACCTCCTTTCCAAGTATCTGTGTGGAGATGGATCTATTTGGAGCTCTTCTAGATGAGGTTATCTTGGAGGTTTTTGATGAGGAATGGGTGTAGAAAGTTGACTATGAGCATATTCCACTTAGATGTCGTAGATACCATGAACATGGCCACCTTCTAAGAGATTGTCCTCTCATTAAAGTAGAAAACAAAAACACAACTAACACAATGAAAGACACAAACAACTTTCACAAAGTTTTTCATAAAGGAAAAAGTGGCAGAAAAGGGCCAAAGCAACATCAAGCGGAAGAACAAAAGGCTAGTCAAAATCCGTTCCAAGTTCTCGAAAAGGATGAAGAAATAGCAGGAGAAGATCAAGTACTAAAGGAAAGTTATGAGAAGAGGGAGAAGAAAGAAGATAATGATCAGACACAGGAAAATGAAAAATAGAAAGGAAGCATGATGAGTGATTCAGAACTGGAAATGGATCGGGAAATGAACCAGAGCGAGATGGAGATAGAGTACAATGAGCTATAGGAGATTCTTGACAGAGAAAACCTAGATCTAGAAGGGTTCTTGAATCAAGGAACTACGGGAGGGGTAGAATAACCACCACAAGAAGAGATCAATAGAATACAGTATTTATTCCTATGGAAAACTCAGGCAAAGGGTTTGGAGGAAGTAAACAACATTGAAAGACAGAGTAATGAAGGAGTGAAATAAGTAAAAATGACTCTGGGGCTAGCATCGAGATATCCACGAGAAAAGAGAGGCAGGAAAAAGTAGAATGAGCTACTGATGGAATGTGGAAAGCTCATGGTAGACTCAGGTAAGATGAAAGATCTAACCAATTACTCCTTTACCAATCTTCAATTATGAAGTTCACAAAATGGAATAGTAGAGGTCTAAGCAGCAATAGAAAATAGAGAATGCTAAATAATAGAATCAAGCAAGCAGCTCTGGATATAATTTTTTTCCAAGAAACAAAATGCTCTATTCAAATGTTAAGGCAAATCCATAGTAAATGGCTTAGCAGATTTGAGTTTCTAGAAGTTAAAGTTGAAAACATAGCAGGGGGTATCCTCACTCTCTGGAATCCCCAAAAAATTGGAATAATCAATGCGGAGGCATCAAGGAATTATTTATCAGTGGTCATACAGCCTGTAGGAGACAAGGATACTTATCTAGTCATGAATGTTTATAGCCCTCAAAGGTTGGATGACAAAATCAGGTTTATAGACTCCTTGGTGGATCTCTGGGTCAAGCATGTAGGATTACCTTGGGTCATAGGAGGAGACTTCAATATGATCATATCTCTCTCAGAGAAAAAAGGGGGTACAAGAGCTCTAAACAAAGATTCCTCGGCCTTTCAAAACTTTTTAGAAAGCATGAAGCTCGTTGACATTGAGACAAACAATGGCCTCTGCACATGGAATAATAAAAGAGGAGGGAATTCCCAGGTAGCCTCCAAGTTAGATAGATTCATGATCTCTGAGGATCTCATAATTTTAGACAAGGAAATAATTGCAGGAATTCCCCCTTTTGGAGGCTCATATCACTGGCTAGTTCAAATGGAGATGAAGGGCATAGGCACCCCAAGAAATCAACCTTTCAAATTTGAAAATATTTGGCTTTCACACCCTGATTTCATCAGCAACATTGGAAAATGGTGGGTGGAAGATTTGCAAATTCAGGGTTCATCAATGTTCCTGCTACACAAAAGATTAAAGCATATCAAGATGAAGCTAAAAGGTTGGAACAAGGATGTATTTGGAAATATTTTTGCAGGTGAGGATTCTATTGAAAATAAAATTCTGGAGCTCAACCAAGCTTTGATCAAGGAAGGATTTGATAAGAAGAAAAATGATAAGGTAGAGAAATATCATCTAGAATGGGAAAAGTTGTGTAAACAAGAGGAATTCTTTTGGAAAAAAAATAAATCAATAGTTCAATAGCTAAAGGAAGGAGAGCGCAACACCAAATTTTTCCATAGATCCACCATTGCTAATAGGACTCACAACAGGATCTCTTCGATCTAGGACGAGGATGGGTAGATCCATCAATCCCATGAGGACATAGATGCAGTGTTAGTAAAACAATTCCGAGGTATTGCCCAGGAAGACATTTTAGTAAGGAAACCTTTCATCAAATACTTCACTAAATACATCCCTAAGTTGGTATCCAGAGAGGAAAACTGTAATCTGAATAGACCTATAATTGAAAGGAGGTCAGTGTGGTTCTCAAGGAAATGCAAAATGGCAAGGCCCCAGGTCCGGATGGATTCATTGTGGATTTCTTCAAAGTTTGTTGGAACATTATCAAAAAGGATATTGTAAGGGTAGTGGAAGATTTAAGGCTGAATAGAACTATTTTGAAAGCTCCCAATACCGCCTTCATCGCCCTAATTCCAAAACAGGATAATGCTCAAATTCCAGAGAGGTATAGGCCCATCACCTTATGCAATCTAGTTTACAAGATAATTGCCAAGGTAGTGGCCAACAAACTCAAACCTTTGTTTCCACGCTTGCTTCAGGGGAACAATCAGGGTACGTGGAAGGTCGACAAATTCTAGATAACATCATTCACACTCACGAGGTGGTTCACTCGTTAACTAGTAAAAGGAAAGCGGGTATGATAATGCAATTGGACATATCCAAAGCATATGATAAAGTGAACTGGACATATATCAATAAAGTGCTTATTGCGTTTGGTTTTTATCATAATTGGATCAGATGGGTCATGGCCATAGTGACTTCCTCCAGCTTCTCAATTTTAGTCAATGGCTCTCCCTCTAAAAATTTTCTTCCTTCTAGAGGACTTAGACAGGGTGATCCGCTCTCTCCTTTCCTTTTCATCCTCATGATGGAAGGGTTGGGGCGGTCCATTAAGCATGATAAAGTAATGGAAAAAATTCAAGGACTCCAACTATCGGAGAATGGTCAAGCTCTAACCCACCAACAATTTTTATATGACACCATGTTACATGGAATTCCCACAATCAAGGAAGCACTTGCATACAAACAAATTTTGAATGACTTTGCCAAGGCAACAGGTATGGAGGTCAATCTTTCCAAATAATTTTTTTTTCTTTAACACCCACATTGTCATGTAGAGAAATGTCTCCAAAATTCTTGGCTTTCAAAGTGATTCCCTCCCCTATAGGTATTTGGGAGTTCCTCTAACAGATAAACCTTTGCATAAGATCATTTGGGAACCATTAATCATCAAGATGCAAGAAAAGGTCAGAAAATGGACATTCAGGTATTTAAATCTGGGTAGTAGATTGGTTCTTGCAAAGGTTGTGCTCCAAGCTATCCCAGCCTTTATGCTATCAGCTCTCCCTGCTCCAAAAGCAGTCCTACAAAAATTTAGAAATATCCAAAGAGATTTTATTTGGGGAAAGGAGGAAACTAGGAAACTAATGGGCCTTAGTTTCTTGGGAAAAGATCTGTAAACCTAAGAACCAAGGAGGCATAGGATTGGATGATCTAGAGATTCTCAGTAAGGTTCTTGGGGCCAAACTTCGGTGGCGGTGGGTTAAGGATCCTAAGGCTCAATGGGAAGGCTTCTAGAAAGAACAATATGCCAGCTCCTGACACTCTTTTGAGCTAATAAAAATGTCTGGAAACACGAAGGGCTCTCCCATATGGAACAAGGCCTGGGAGAACAAAGGGGTGGTTCAAAAAAATAGTTTCTGGGAAATCAGAGATGGAGAGCAGGCACTATTCTGGGAGGATAAATGGCAACAAGAACCAACACTTTCGAAAGAGGAATTTTTGGGCCTCGTGCAAGAGACAGACAACTAAGGATTAGTAAAGGTAAAGGACTTTTGGGAACAGGCTCACAATACAAAAAAATGGAGAACATGGAAAAAAATAGATGGCAGAGAGGAAAAAACCCTCAACAGTAGAGCAGAGACCCTAAAGAGGATGTTAGATCAGAGGATGATTTTTGTCACTAGAGGGCAGGATCAACTAATATTGGGTAACAACAAACAGGGAAACTTTAATATTAAGGAAGCAAAAGGTATTCTCCTTGGGCTGGAAACCCAAACTCCGGTCAAAATCTGGCAGAAGCTATGGAGGAACAAAGGCTAAATGAAGATCGAACTCTTTATGTGGCCGGTTGTTTACAGGAAAATCTTAACTTGGGACAATATTAGAAAGAGGGGTATGCTGGGACCCTCCAGATGCTAGCTCTGTGATGCAGATGAGGAGACAATGGAACATCTTCTCAATAGTTACAATTTCACCTCTAGGTTATGGGATTTTTTTGCCACCATCTTCAATTAGTTAGATAGAGACAGAGATAGTATCACTAATGCCATAAACAATTGGAGGAATAATTTTTTGGATTATGAAGTTATTAACTCTACCTGGGCTCTCTTGCCAAGTTTCATAATATAGAATGTGTGGAAATAAAGAAACAAAGAATTTTCAAAGAAGAGAAGAATTCCTCTCTCCTCATATTGGAACAAATCTTGAAATAGCTAAAAGAGACAGTTAGCACAATAGTTAGGGATCTCCCCAAAAATCCTCCCTCGGAAACATAGTTGAGAATACTCAGGCAATTAGACATGCAGGGGCTCATTCCACAAGGTCTAGAAAGGAAAATAATCATAAGGGAATCAATTAAGGAATTTTGGAATCCCCCCTGGAAGGTTTTTTGAAGTATAAAATCAATGGGGCTTCAAAAGATAACCCATGAATGGCAGGCTTTGGAGGAGTTCTAAGGGATGAAACAAGAAGCATCATCTCTCTCTTCCATTGTCATTTATAAAAAGCTACCAACAACATGGCAGAATTAATGGCATTGGAGAAATTCTTAGAATTTCTCCAAGAGGAAAAATGCCAAAAAGTGATAATAGAAGCTGATTCAGATTTAGTCATCAACGTAGCCAGAAAATTAGTCATGGAATAGGGCCAGAAAAAGTTTCAAAATAGTGGAGGTTAACAATGGTGCTCCAAAAAATATAGGTTCATCTTCAGGGACTACACACACTTAGATTCACCCATGTGCGTAGAAAGGCCAACAAATTGGTGGACATTCTATCCAACCAAGGGGTCATCTGTAACGACAACATAATTTCGATGAGTTGGCTTGAAATGCCACAAAGCAATCTAAAAGAACTCTGCCATAACCAGGCGGAAGAGGGTCAAAATGTGTATCAGAACAGAACCAAGGAAGACAATCCGCAATGAGTAGATTTATGCAGGATTCACAATTTTGGTCAGACAGGTCTCTGGAGGATAGCTTGCCAAGGGTGGCCTCTGTAGCTATGGTCATCACACCGCTAAAAATCCGTAAAGAAGGGCACTAGGTTTTCTCAGTACGGAGAAAGGCCAAGAACAATTACCGTTCTAGAGGCAACACTTCCCATTTTTCCCAGTGTTGGGAGACAAAACCACTTATCCAGTGGTTTTGGTGCAATCGCATCGCTTTCAAACTGAAGGTGGTTTCAAATTCTTGGCAGCAATACCTTACAAAGCTTGATACGTGGATGAGGGATGGGTCTGAAAACCACCCTCATCGCATAATAAACTTTGATGATTTCTGGTGCGCGATTTTCAGCCCCACCGTCCAATCTTTTCAAGCCCGATCAACGATCAGGATTGTGCGTGCGGTTCGAGGGGTTAAACATCTTGCTTCTTTATGAAGTGATATGTATCTCCAGTGTAGGATTTAAAAGGAAAATTGATCGGCTGCGATTAAAAGGCAGATCAAGGGTTTGTCGGCGCAGGTTTTTGTGAGGAGGGCTCATTTTCCCTACGACTCCCATAGCTTGTTGTTGTCGGTACTCAAAAGTGTTTAGTGGGAACTTTTTGGGTTGGAGGGATTAGATTCAATAGGACTTCTTCCTTTTTTTCCTTGTACCACATAGTTTGGTGGAAATGTGTATATATTGTAAATTATGTTTGATTTAATGAAAAAGAAAGCAGGACTCTTGCTTTAGCAAAACAAAAACAATAACTTAAACCACATTTAAAGAAAATAATTGTAATGATCTAATTAAAACAAATAGACCAGTTATCTATTAATTTTACATTTAATCTAATCCATTGTAAAAAATAAATATAGCATGGGAAATGTTGATATGAAAACATTAAATGACCATTCATCTCACCAAAAATAATGGAAATAAAAATATTTTATTTTTGGTAATGACAAACCAAATCAACAATTATTTTATTAGTGTTGTGAAATAAAAGTAATAATTCATGATGTTATACATATAATAGCATGAAATAGACATTGGTAATCTTAAGGTACTTCTAAATGTAATTGAACATCCTTCAAAATAGCTTGCACATCCGTAGCATTGTTGAGTTTATGCAATATTATCCATAGCTCATTGATCAACCAATTATCCCCTTGATTTGCTCCAATGAATGGAGGTGCAAGAATCACATTTTCTTTTGGATTCTCTTTCACCCTCTCAATTAAACAATCAACTATAATAGTATTGGTTGCATCATATTGGGTATGCATTTCCCACATTTTTTTCAATGATTTTGTGTGTATAACTTTCATTGGATTGTCAATGACCTTATGTCCCTTTTGTGGTTTATAGTCTGAAGCAGTCCACTTAAACAAAAGTTTATCTTGTAATGTTTCTAAAACCAAATTTCTTAGAAATCTTGTTGTGCTTTGTTTCAAAGCTTTCGTCCAAATTGTAATGTCAAGAGATTCATTTTTGAAACACATTTCAAAAAATGATTTTGCATGTGGATGAATCCAAAATATTTTTTTCTCTATTTTGTAATCAGCATCAGCTCCAATTTTCTCAATATGCCTTTTGTTTGTTGCTTCATCTTCAATGCTATGATAAAAAATTTCCTTTAGTTCAAAAATAACTAGTTTCTTTTCAGTTATTTTGGCTGCAACACAATGGAAAATAATCTAGTCAAACCATTTTATTCATGTTACAAAAATTACTAAAAAAATTGTTGAAACGATACACTTACCTTGAGAGCTTTTCGCACTATCTATAGATAAAACAATAATTTATTTTATCATCTTGATAGAACCTGGAGTAAACATATTAAACCTTCAATCAAATTCCAATACCAAGAAAAACATTAATAATGCAACCTTTAAAAAGAAACACACACACACACACACCTTTAACATTATTTTGATTGTTAATTTTATCTTTTTTATTTGTTCCTATAATAAAAATATACAACATTATGGTAGTTACAAGAATTAGAGTTTGAAGAATAATAAGATAAACAATAAGACATGTTATAAGTATCTGATATGGCATTATCTTCATATTTGTAGCATTGCACCTCATCATCATCTTTGTTACCTTTAGTTGTCTCCAAATTAAACATATAAAATATTTTGAATTGTGAAAATGAATAGAATAATTAAATAATAAGGAAAACAAGTGGACAAATTATAAGTACTCGATGTTATATTTTGTTCTTGATTAAAGTTTTGTTTAACTTTCATTTGATCAATGTCTTGGTTCTCCTTGCTTGTCGCTATAATAAACATAAAAAAATGTTATAAATTGTGACAATGAACAAAATTCCTTAAACCAATATACAAAAAAGGAATCATCTATAATCATCCATAATAATATTTTGGTCGTGATTGTAGTTTTGTGGGACAGTCCCCTGGTCATTATATTCATTCTCTTTATTTCCAACTACAATCAACATATGAAATTGATATGAATCATGATAATAAAATAATAATAATATAAATAAATAATAATAATAAAAGATAGAGTTATGTTGATTAATACCCATTTCTATCTCCATAGTTCCATGGTCATTGTCTTCATTAATTCCATTCATCTCATAATTCCCTATAATAGTCATCCAAAAATGTTATGAATATGGAAATTAAATAAATTGAAAAATTATCAAGAGCAAAAACCAAAAAAATTATGCACCTGGTATGATAACTTCTTCCTCTCCTCCTCCTCTTATTTCCATCTCTATACTTTTTTCAACATCATGAGCACCATGTTGATTATCTTTTTTCTTCCCACTTTCATCATTCTCTGTTTTAGAATCTCCATCATTAATTATTTTAGTAAAAACTTTGACAATTAAGAAATATGAACAAAATATTTTCCAAAGTATTATAATAATAAAAAAAATGAATTGTAGTACCTGAATTTTCCAAGAAGTTAATGGATCCTAGATTTGATAGTTGAAAATATTTTTAATTATTTAACATGATTTTCCTTTGTGTCTCTGCACAACACATGAAATTCTTCTTCCATATGTACAATAGGCCTTGATTAAATTTGTCCCCACATAAAGAGAAATAACCACTTTTTCATCACTACATTGTTGGTGTTTTTCCAATAAATCCATCCAGAAATAATAATCTCTCTCATTTTCATCGAATGTGTCTTCAAATGTGTGAGAGTATTTGATAGCCTCCAAAATTTTTAATTCTAAAGTATAGAAATGTATAGTAATAACTATATCATAACTATAATTGTTTTGGGACATATATTCATAAATGCCACTAGTCATTTTATAGTTGAACTTGGATTTCTTTATGGAAATTTCCAAAGATTGGTGTACATCATTACAAAACCAATTTATACTAAGAGAACTATAGTAAAGTCATTCAACTCATTTTTTTCGATAAGGAATTGAAAAAAATCTATATAATATCCCTTGTGGAATTGTTCCTTTTTCAAAACTAGTGTACCCAAAACAGCAAGGTCAGCATGTAAAAATAGTTGTAACTCACATGGAAAAGAGTGCAAAAGTGTTGACAAAAGATCAGGGCCCCCAAAATGACAACCAAATTCAAAATTTTTGTCAACCTATTGAACACTTGTTGATCCATTTATTATTCTATCAAGGACTCCACATGCTTGCTGAGAAAGGGACTCTATCTTTGTATTACGTGCTCCTTTAACATAAGTAGACCCCTCCACCATGTTGCGAAAATTGGTAAATATGATATCTTTAATTTCATAATGCTCAAGAATGTTGAATGTGGTAAGAGTCATCTCATTCAAGTTTTTATCATGAGTTTGACAATATGTAACCATGGCATCCAATATTGTTCCATTGGTTTTCAATTTAGAACAATAATTTTTTAGTTTTGTGGAATTTGAAGGATGATTAAGTGGAATAGAAAACCAAATGGTTCCATCCAATAGCTTATATGTTGCTGAAGCAATTTCCTCCATGGTTAATCCCTGAAGGGGCCGAAGAGTAGCTGCTGTCAAACTCTGTAGACTATTTCTCTTGTAGTTCTCAAAATTGGGTTGGCTTGCAGAACACTTTAATGTGCCTACTTGGTAACAGTTAAAAACAATGTCCCGTTTATCCCAAATAGGTTCCTCAGGATATAAGAGAACTTTTTTTATCAGAAAAAATTGTAATTGGACAGTTGAAGAATGAGCACAACATTTTATCATCAACCTGATAAAATAATAAATATAAACTAATAAGAATTCAATGTAAAAATGAAACTAAATAAGGTGTTATAAACTAATGAGAATTCATTATAAATATGAGAAAATATGACTTATATTATCAACTTTAGCCATTTATCTACAATAAAAATAGATACAATAATAAAATTTTAAATGTAAAAGTAATTAAAATTACATACCTTGTGTTCAGTTGTCTTAGAACATCCAATCCTCCTTTTCTTTAATTTTTCATTGGAAATTAAGAAATTCCTTGCCAAGCGCACACAATCAATAAATGGAGTTTTGAATAATACCTTATTTGAAAAATTTAATTAACAACAAATGTGGATCACCTCAGTGGGTTCAACTGATGGATGCAAAAATCGAGCATTACGTTTTTTATATTTTTTTTTTCGTTTCTATAGATACATTATATTTAAGATTTGTTAAAATTTCTTTCATTGCTTGAATGGTGTGTTGACCATCAACTATCCAAAAATTGATATTCTTGGAATTTAGATCTATCTCATTTATAATTTTGATAGAGCTTACCAATGGATTAGACTCATTGATGTCAAATGGAATCAGAAGAGCAACGGGTAATGAGGTTTGAAATTTTTCTAGGAATGACTTCACTAATACTTGAACATTTAAATCATCTCATGATCTTAATTTAAACACTTTGGGGGCTTCTATACATCTTTCAACAGCCAATTTTCTACTAAAGGAGTTTGAAAATAGATAGCAATGTTTGAAGGCTTCATGAATCTCATCACATTGATTTGCAAGGTTTGTTGTCTCATATTCAACTTTCCTAGTTTTTTGAAATTTTGTAGTAGGCTTGAAATCACTTTCTGTTATGTTCTCCTCCAAATCAGATAAATGTACTCTTCTCTAAGCATGTAATTTAGAATCAAGTTTATCATCTGGTATTTTATCAAGAAATTTACATTTTTGTTGTAAATGAAGAAGTACAGATGATGTTTTTTTACTTCTTACATAGCGATATCTCAGAATAGTGGTGATGCATTTTAAAACATCTGTGCAACTATTTAGTCCAGATTTAGATAAGCTATTATAGTTATCCAACTTGAACATTGAACTCTTTATTGTATTAGTTGAATCACTACTTGAAGCTTCAATCAAATCTGGTCTAAAATTTGTATACTCCACTTGACATGAAAGTTATTTTACCTCATTTTATTTAATCATTTCCACTTGAAAGTCAATGTCATTTTCATTGTAAACATAGCAATTAATTATTATTCCTAATATCTCTGGTTCTTTTCCATCTATTAATCCAAATAGATACATATCAGGAAACATATTCAGGGGAGCTTCTATTTGGATGTACCAATCTTGCACAAACTCATATTTATTAGATGTATTGTATTTTTTAATCATTTCAAAAGTAGAAGTAGAAGGTGCTATTGATATTGCCTTTTGAGTTGAATAAATGATTTTTCTTAAATGATGCTTGTAACATTTCATTTTCTTTAGGGCCAACCAATTCTGCAAATAACAACAAAAGAAAATTTGCATGAATCAAAATGAAAATATAATTTCAAATATTGTCACATAATGTTTTTTTAAATATTGAAAAATCACCTATTCTAACCATTTCTAAGAGAGTGTACATAAAATATAAAACCACCATACGAGTTGAAGGAGGCATCATTTGTATATAACTTATTTTTTGTTTATTCTTCACTACTTTACTTCGAATTTCAGGCACACCAGATTCCACAGTTTCTAGAAAGAAAAAAATGGAATACATGAAATACCAAATATTATTAAAGAACCTTATAATACATGATTTCCATTTACATGCACAATAATAAATGAGTACATATTTTAATGCAAGTTTACTATATGACACCAAAAGTTATCACCTAGGTAAAATTGCTAGGAAACAAAACCACCTAATCCAACCATTTCTAAAAAAGTACAAAAAAATATAAAACCACCATACCAGTTGAAGGAGGCATCGTTTGTATATCACTTGTTTCTCTTTTTCTCTTCACTACTTTACTTGAAATTTCACGCACACCAGTTTCCATAGTTTCTAGAAAAAAATATGGAAAATGCGAAATACTAAATATTATTAAACAACCTTATAATACATGACTTCCATTTACATGTACAATAATAAATAAGTACATATGTTATGCAAGTTTACTATATGAAACCAAAAGTTATCACCTAGCTAAAATTGCTCAGAAGAAAATAAATAAATAAATAAATAAATTACCCATGTTAGTATGGGTTGTCCTCATTAAAACACCACTCCTAAGGCTATTTCCATTGTTTTTATTAATCAACAACCAATTATTAACATAATGTCTAATGATTGTAACAAAGTATAAACTAATTTTAAAATTTTCATACCATTTAGAGAATTTGGTGTTCTGTTTCTTGAACTTCCTTTTTCCTTGGATGCTTCCTTTGAATTTTCACTAGCGTCGTAGTCCATGGTTTCTAAAAATAAAGTAAAAATTATCATCACAGTTCCGAATCATTGAAGAAAATATGAATTTATAAAAACTATAACTACTCGCATCATTATATGTGTAACGAAATGAACAAGAACAATAACAAGTGTAGAACTCACAATAATAGCTAATCAAGTGTAGAACATGTGTTAGATTTCCTCTTAGCGCAAACTGAAGCTCCTAGAAACATTGTAGCGTGAGAAATCTACCAAGTGCTAGATTTATGTCTACCATAAATACAAACACGTTTCCAGCAACAACATTGAAGAGTATAAGAATTCTAGATTGTGTTAAATTTTCTTCCAACACAAACACAAGCACATTTTAATTTGAAAGAAATCAAACCCATTTTATATTTCCTTTGAGCATAAACACAAGAACATAACAACATTGTAGGACTAAATAAGTCTAATGTGTGCTAGATTAACAACATTGCAATGTAAAATAAAATCTAACATGTGTTAGATTTCCTTTTAGCGTAAAATCAAGAACATAGAAAATTTGTAGAGTGAAAAATCTAGTAAGTGCTAGATTTATGTCTACCACAAATACAAGCAAATTGCCAACAACAATATTGTAGAGTATAGGAAATCTAGCTTGTGTTAAATTTTCTCCCAACACAAACACAAACACATTTAAATTTGAAAGAAATCTAACACATGTTATATTTCCTTCTAGCACAAACACAAGAACATAACAACATTTTAGGACTAAATAAGTGTAATGTGTGTTATATTAACAACATTGCAATGTAAAAGAAAATCTAACATGTGTTAGATTTCATTTTAGCACAAAATCAAGCACATAGAAACATTGTAGAGTGAGAAATCTATCAAGTGCTAGATTTATGTCTACCATAAATATAACCACATTGCCAACAACAACATTATAGAGTATAAGAATTCTAGATTGTCTTAAATTCTCTTCCAACACAAAGACAAGCACATTTGAATTTGAAAGAAATCTAACACATGTCATATTTCCTTCAAGCACAAACACAAGAACATAACAACATTGTAGGACTAAATAAGTCTAATGTGTGCTAGATTAACAACATTGCAATGTAAAATAAAATATGACATGTGTTAGATTTCCTTTTAGCGCAAACGTGAGCACATAGAAACATTGAAGAGTGAGAAATATAGCAAGTGTTAGATTTATTTCTAACACAAATACAAGCATTTTGCCAAGAACAACATTGTAGAGTATAGGAAATCTAGCTTGTGTTAAATTTTCTTCGAACACAAACACAAGCACATTTAAATTTGAAAGAAATCTAACACATGCTATATTTTCTTCTAGCACAAACACAAGAACATAACAACATTTTAGGAATAAATAAGTCTAATGTGTGCTAGATTAACAACATTGCAATGGTAAAGAAAATCTAACATGTGTTAGATTTCCTTTTAGCCCAAAATCAAGCACATAGAAACATTGTAGATTGAGAAATCTAGCAAGTGCTAGATTTAAGTCTACCACAAATACAAACACGTTGCCAACACCAATATTGTAGAGTATAAGAAATATAGCTTGTGTAAAATTTTATTCCAACACAAACACAAGCACATAGAAACATTGTAGATTGAGAAATATAGCAAGTGCTAGATTTATGTCTACCACAAATACAAGCACGTTCCCAACAACAACATTGTAGACTATAAGAAATCTAGCTTGTGTTAAATTTTCTTCCAACACAAACACAAGCACATTTAAATTTGAAAGAAATATAACAAATGTCATATTTCCTTCTAGCACAAACACAAGAACATAACAACATTTTAGGACTAAATATGTCTAATTTGTGCTAGATTAACAACATTGCAATGTAAAAGAAAATCTAACATGTGTTAGATTTCCTTTTGGCGCAAACTCAAGCACATAGAAACATTGTAGGTTGAGAAATCTGGCAAATGCTAGATTTATGTCTACCACAAATACAAGCACGTTGCCAACAACAACATTGTAGAGTATAAAATATAGCTTGTGTTAAATTTTCTTCCAACACAAACATAAGCACATTTAAATTTGAAATAAATCTAAGACATGCTATATTTCCTTCTAGCCCAAACACAAATAATAACAACACTTTAGGACTAAATAAGTCTAATGTGTGCTAGATTAACAATATTGCAATGTAAAAGAAAAATCTACATGTGTTAGATTTCCTTTTAGTGCAAACTCAAACACATAGAAACATTGTAGAGTGAGAAATCTAGCAAGTGCTAGATTTATGTCTACCACAAATACAGAAGATTTGTAAATTTGAAGATTTGTTCTTATGAAAATCAGATAAAATTCTGCATGTAAATATCGTGCTTGTGAATTTGTAAACTTCCGTACCTTATTGCTTTTAAGGATTAGTTGGGTGCATTAATGGAAGTAAATTTACCAGCTCAGAACTGCCATATTTATTAATTCATTAGAGCCTAAACTGACTGATGAGGTCAGATTAGATATCACATGGTGGAGTGGGAATCGACACTTAGTTTACTAACCACTTTCACCTACTTCAATAGCCTATATTTACTGACAAAATCATGCATGTAGATAGATATCGTGATTGTGAATTGGTCACATGATATGAATGAAAAATATGAAATTTTATAAAATCATGTATATTTTTTATATATGGAAAAAATGGTATTTGGAATGGAATTGTAAGAAAAAGTTCAATATGCATGTAATGAAAAATCTATTTTTTATTTTTTATTTTTTATTTA
>APFE030781197.1:0-11198 GCA_000404065.3 Pinus taeda
TTGTGACAACCTTCTTGAGGAATGTAAAGATTATAATGTAGTTTCCAATGTCATTGTCAATAGTGAAAGAATAAGAAAACAATTGACAATCAGAGAGAATCAGAAGGGTCAAGAAATTGTAGACGATAATAGTGGGAAAATCCATTTCCTTTCTTGTTTGGACAGGGATAAGAAACACAAGCATGGAAATGAAATGCTTGTCAATGAAAGTCTAGTTCAGGATGATAGCCAGAAAAGTGAAGATACAAAAGCTTTAAATAATTTCTTACAACATACGAATGATTCTAATCAAATTGGAACTTTACAATCAAGTTTGACAACTTCACCTTTAAAACCTCTCAATATAGAGGAACCTATTGACTGCATACAAAGGAACCTGTTGACTACTATAGAGACAAATGTAGAATTCAAGGCCAGACTTTGGAAAGTGTAAAAGAGATTGGAAATGAGGACAAAATACCTACCAAACACCTCAGAAGCAATAAGGTGCAAAAACCTAATGTTTCACTTGGAAGAAGCCTTGGTAGATATTGAACAATAGATTGAGTTCAGTGACTTCAAATTTACTCTGTCCAATCCGTAGATGCATGATAATTGTTGGCTGTAAACATAACCAGTTTTCCTAGAGCCATATTAGTGGAGGCTGACTGCTCAGAAATTCCTGCCATGTTTCCATAATCTGGGAGGCTGACTACTCAGAAATTCACGATAACCTCAGTTAGCAGGAATCAAGCTAACATTTTTTACTGACATGCTGTAGCAACATTCCTTTAGCATGATCACTCTTCCGCAATCTGGTTGAATCATGGTTCACTGAATTTTTTTTTAGTTACTGTACTTGCTTCACAGGTTGATCTTGATTAAGTCATTCCCCTTTAGAATATAAACCGACTGTCAGACCTCCTATTCAAGTTCCAGCATTTACAAACTTCTATCTGCTTATTCCTATGCTCCCTCTCCACCTCACTTAACACTAGTATCCTGGGGATTCTCACTTGAGATTTTACATTATTTTGTCTTTCATATGTATATTCAAGTATAAATTCTCCTTTACTAGATGGATAGTTGATTGTAATGTAATTCTTATCCTAAATGACCTGTTCTTTCTGATGATGAATAAAACCACCCATGAAAAAGGCACATCCAAGCACAAGCAACATATTTGACAAGATAGAACCAAGTAAAGATTGTTGCACAATGCGAATCATTCCATTATGAAGAGCATATAAAGAGATGATCATCTCAGTCGCGTTTCCAAATGTAGCATTCAGAAGGCCTCCAACTGCAAAAGTATAGAACTCTCTCATGTATATCCATGGAACCAGTAGCTATATTCCAGATATGGACAAGCCCAAAATAAATTACAAAAGACCAAACTTGTGGTGCTATATAGAAAACATATGAACAGAATAAATTGCAAAGAAAATAGAAAATTCACAGGCTTAAAATAATTTGCAAAAGGTAATCAAGTTGGTGGAGGCTCTGACTTTAGCAGACAATGGAAAAGTGGAGCAAAATCAAATATTTAAAACATCATATCCATTCACATTTCTTTAAACACCCATTCCATGAAAATAGGTTATAAGAAGATTGATTGGTATTAGTTTTATTAGAGCTGGCTGATTTCATTCATACTAACCAGTTTGGACTCTGGACCATTTTGGGCCAAAAGAGGGTTCACTTCAGCATACAAACTGAGTGGAAACTGGTTCTTGTCCAAACCAGCCAGGTCCTAGAACCAGTTCGAACCTAAGTCACCTAAAACGATGACACAACACACACACAGAGGACACAGAAATATGAATGTCCGACATGTGACATGGCGACCCTGGAAACAGGACATGGTGGACACGTTTTATATATATATGTTAAAAAATAGTGAATTACACATACAAAATTGGGATATAGAGAGATGCTTTCATGTCCTTCCTAGTCAAATTATCCCAAGTTAGAATTTACCATGATTAATTAGCCAATAGAAAGTTCAGACTCGAGTCCCTTGGTACCATAACTCATTCTGATATGTATCTTTCTAAGACAGATTACCATATTATCCTAAATGATAGAACAAATTGAATCGATGTTTGTTTCCTGGTTTTGATGTTTTTGTTTAAATGGGGCATGGATATTAATTGCAACGTTAGCATAAGGTTGCTTGTTGAAGCACATGATCTGAACTATGTGCCTATGAAATTTGCTAGGGTGAATTAGTTTCAAAATTAATGTGACCTTTTCTCTGGGTTGTGCAGAAAATTGAATTCCTCAATTTTGACCCCAGAGAACACGCAGTTGCTTCGTCAATCAGTCTCCACCCTAATA
This sequence comes from Pinus taeda, assembly GCA_000404065.3. NCBI lineage: Eukaryota > Viridiplantae > Streptophyta > Pinopsida > Pinales > Pinaceae > Pinus > Pinus taeda. Next base: position 2,320 of record APFE030781197.1, read on the forward strand.
ACGACACTAAAGAATATAGAGGTATGTTTGAGCTTTGTTCAATATTCAAGCAAGCTTATGAAAAGATGTTATCAATGGTCACTTATGAAACTAATAAAGTTTAAATGGAATCCATGTGTAAAAAAAACCAGAGATTGAAAAAAAATTCAGAGATTGAAGTTTGCAGCAGTACCTTTTGACAATAGAATTGACAACGCTGTTGAGGAGTGAAGCTGTTTGTCAAGTTGGCTCTGATTTGTGATTGGTGAAGCTGCTTGGCAAGTTGGCTCTGATCTGTGATGGGTTTGCTCTAGGGCTTCTGCTTAAATCCTTGACAACGGGTGTTTTCTTTGACAGCACTCTTACAATACCCTATGTTCTGCTATGGTATGCTAATTCTTTCTTCAGCCCCTCTGTTCTGCTATGTTCTGTTCTGCTATGTTCTTTCTTCAGCAACACCCTGGAATTGGAAGGAAACTAACAATGCACTGCAGCGAACTAACAGTCAACTGCGACAGCAAATTAAACTAAACTTAACTTCCAGAAAACTAACCATTAATTGCTATTTAAATTGAACATTAATTGCTATTTAAACTGAACGTGGAATTAATGATAACAAAATCATATCATATGTTCAAGTCACATGCATTTCATTCTCCATTTCAGAGATCACAAGAAAAGAAACAACCTGTTGAATTTAATCACAACCATAACATTAAATCCTCATGCACATTTATATTCTTCCCTTCTTGAAATGAGTATAGCAATTAGACAATGAATAAAATCGAATTGTAAGTAATTCTAAAAATCGTTCAAATAGATATTTTTTTAGCATTCTTCATGGACACGTAGTGCACATAATGAATCTTCGAATCTTTATAAAATTTTCTTTAAATTTTATGTTAATTTGATAGTGGTTTGGGATCAAGGTTGGGGGAAAACACAATTTCATTTTGTCTTTTATTCAGTAGCATTTCCGTTGATCCTAGGTAGGATCGTTCATAACCATTGGGTTTTACATGAAATTTTTAAAAAATAAAAGGTGCATGAAAATGGAGAATCATATTTTAACCAATGTAAAGGAGAAATTAAGAATTCCTTTAAGTCCAGTAAACTTTGGTGGATGACTAAAAAATGAAGAATTTAACCATTAGAGAACATATAATTTTGATATTTACTTGTTCCTTTAAAATCCTTGCAAGAAATATTAGGAATGATAAGATACTCTTAAAGCTAGCTTGATAGATATCACAAAACTGAAACAAACCATGATACTAATGCCATAATTAATTTCATCCAGGATGTTAAAAAAAATGTCCATAATTTACATAAAAAATCAAGTTCGCAACTCAAAATCTAGTGAAAATTGCATAAATGTGCTTCATATTAGTAGTGAACTTCAAAATAAAAGGTGACATGAACACATACATAATGAGAAGAGATGGACGAACCAATAATTACTTTAGAATTCTTCCCCAAAATTTCTTCAAGGCTTCCGAACAATTCACTAGAAACTTTGTTAGTGCTTCCCCAAAAACCAATATTTCCCCCCCTTTACATTTCATAATGAGGCCTATATATAGGCACTCCAACAGCTTGGCCCTACCATAAACTATTATTGGTATATGAAAAAACACTCAAGTTTGTTACCCAACTGCCATTTGTATTATAACTAAAGTTTAGAAGTTTCCTTTGGGGTTTTGTTGGTTGTAGAGTGGGAACCTCTAGATTTTCTTTGATTCCAACCTTCTCTCTCCTCGCTAGGAGTAGTGCTTCTTCCTACTCCTGGTGCTAATTGGTTCAATTGGATAATTGGCTTGGGTCCTTTCTCACTCTTCCTATATCAGAATTTTTCCTAACCATGCTTCAGTTATTTCCTTCTCTAAATCCTTTGGTAACAGGTTTTCCTTGATCATCAAAGAATGATAGAAAGCCCCTCCTATGTAGTTCCTCGCATCTTCCTTTAAACTTTCCCACTTCCTCAGCCACGATACCAACTTTCTCAACTATTTTCTCTTCCATATTGTGTTTTATTTCTACTGAAGAAACATTTGTGGCCAAGTGAAGGTGATCAATGTTTATGTTCCCAGCTTCTTCCTTCTTCGTGTGATTTAGAAAATTTTTAATTACCTTGATCTTTTGCAAGGTTTTCCTAGCATGTGTCTTGAGCATATCTACCTCTTTGTCAGTTGTCTATGTTATTATGATATTTCCTTGCACCAGTTCCAATTAGTACCTACAATTTTTTATTAGTTTGATGACCTTTTTATGGATCATTTTTAGGACCCTCTCCAGCATGAGTTGACCCTCACAATCTCTTACCTAGAGGTTAGGATGAGTCTCCATTCTCCCGATGCACTATTTTACCATGTGGATCACTACTTATGTTCTTCTTAGATCTCACATTAGTTCTGAATGTGATGGAAAATCTCCCTCGAACTTCGTGTGCATAGTTAGCATGTCCATTCATTCAATTGAACTATGAGGACATTTCACAAGATAAGGAGGTGATATTGGACGGCCACTAGCCTCAACATTAATTCTAAAGAAATAAATAGTCTCATCCCTACCTTCATCCTTTTCATGATCTTCATCGGAACTAGAAGAAGCCATTACGTGAACTAGTCTTGGAGTTCTGGTGGAAAAAGGAAAAATACTATGTGTAGGCTTAAGGGTGGTACAACAAGAAATGTGCATGCCACTCTAGGTTCAAATTGCTGTGGGAGAAGGTGCATGGGAGAAGGAGAGTTAAGGGTTAGAGGAATGAAACACTGGAATTTGGACCCCTCCCATGATGAAAAAGTTGACAAAGGTGAATATTTTCCCATAGTGTTAGTGCTCAGGGATATAAACTTGAATTTCCCAATTGTAAGGCTTAATACTAAGAAAAGCGATAAAATTGGCTTGCACATGATCTGACAGTGAGATTCTCTAATGAGAGCTTAAGGATTAATAATTTCAAACCACAGTGATATGTTGACTTGATTTCAGTAAAGAATTCCCACTAGGAGAACAAAAAATGGCCTTGTTGGTGCTTATATAGGAAATATTGGAAGCACATGCATAGTATGAACACGTCTTCCTTCCATTGGCTCCCTCACAGTAGTAGGTTCCAGGTGGCATTACTTCGCCTTGATAAGTTACTAGCCATGAAGGAGTTGGAGGTAAAGTGGGAGTGATGATAGGCTGACACATGGCCATCTCTAAAACATTCGTATCATCTATCCTCTGTGGACTTTTCTTGTATGGAGTCCTTTGCAACCATCAGATGGCTGATGTCTCCACCACCTGATCACACAGTGTAAGGCACATGGTTTTAGGATGAGGATGTCTAGAGGGCAACAACTTGTTGGAGGGTACAAATGTGGAGGTTGGCATGACGAGCGATATGGAGGGTGAGGTGTCATAGGGGTGAACATAGGTCAACCCTGGGTTAAAAATCCATGTAGTAAAGCTAGTAAAGGAAAAATAAGATGAAGTTCATGGGACACGTACTCCAAGCCGAATGTTGGGAAAAACATCCTAGTGGGTTTTCATTTGGTGTATCATGGCTAAGGATAAATTGGCAAAGGAAATGACAAAGGCTTTGGGAAGGCAAGACGAATTAATTGGTATTTTTTTTATGAAAACAATGGAAATTAGGAGAAAAGGAAGGTGAAAGGTCACATGTTTCACATGATGAGGAAAATGAAGGTAAATAATATAATTGAAGAAAATAGATGCATCATTAATAAAAATGCTTTCAAGGATCAGTTCAAAACCTCTTTTCAATTTTAGCTTGGAGCTCTCCCTATTTTCTCAATTCTCTCATACTTTTGCACACTTAGAGCATTCTTAGAGCTCACTAGTGTTGGAAAAAGGAAGGGAAAGGAAGGATAAGAAGGAAAAGGGAAGCAAAGAGAAAGAAATGAAGAATTGCATCAGCTACAACATGATTACTTGTAGGTTTCAATTTGCATGTATGATTTCCTTTCTCGGTTTGGCATGCATTGTGTATTTGGTTCTCTTGTTGTCATTAGCATGGGTTTTAACAAGTGTGATAGTCGTTTCAACCTTTCCCTACCGTTTCTAGATAGTCATGGTGAAATGGGGTTCTTCAATTTGGTTGAGATGGATTATTGGATGGTTTCAAAACTGAGTGAGGTGGTCTAAGGAAAAATCACAAGGCCTAGGAATCCCTGAACTGGTAAAGCTGGGATTGCAGTAAATACTAATTATGTATACCCTTGTTGGGCCTAGGATTACTAAACTGGTGATTGTCGAGAGATAGGGTAAACCCTAGAGGGAGGAGAGGGACAAATTCCTCATGGTTTAGGTGGAGTGATCAGAGGCGTCCCTTCTTGTATAGGCCTTGTGATCCCTAGAGTGGTATGTGGTGGGATTGAGGTAAAGCATGGTAGTGTATGCTTTTTGTTTGGGCCTAGGAATCCCTTAGTGAGATATAGAGTAAAGCCTGGTTATATAGGTGCCTTTTTTGGGCATATAAATCATTGTGAAATGTTGGTGTGATACGTAGTAAAGAATAAGAACCATGGTTGGTTTGTTGTGAGTCCCACACTCATGCTTGGAATATGGCATGGGGGTGATTCACTGAAAGAAATATTTGGCTCAGGCTAATCTATGGTTAGGTGGTACGTGGAAGTGCTTGACTTGATTGAGTTTTTCATATTTTAATAAGATATATTTTCGACTTATGTACTATGTGTAAATTTACTTGATATTATGTGGCTTTAATATCTATTATATCATTGATATTTCTATGACTATATGATGGTTATAAGCATCGATTTATGAAAGATTTGAATTATGGATATCATCATGTTTCAATTAATGAATTGATGGATGATGAATGAATGACCTAATAGATGATAATGCAAATACTGTGAGAGGGTACCACACCTTATTGATGAATCTCAAATAAGTATGAGGTCCCTATGTTAAGATGTGTTTTTATGACCTGTACATTACATGTTCATGATGTATTTGATGAAATTTATGTAATGGTCAGGATGCGTCAGGTAAAGTCCTTGTTCAATTTTTTGATTAAATGCATTTTCTCCTTGGTATTTATCATTTATGAGAATTTCATCACGTTCTGGGTAGAGGCTTGAGTCATAGCCTTGAAAGGTCGCTCAAATTTCAGGGTCGCATGCATAAAATTGTCTAAAAAAGACTATAGGGACATGGATGCCTTCTTGTCGGAGTGACTGGAGGGTTTTATTCACATGGAGGGATTTTAGTAGGAGTGACTGGGGGTATATTTTATTAAAAAGGCAAGTTAGCTTAGGGTCTAGGCATTTGGAATGGTGGTTTAGCCCTTTAGGATCTTGTAAAACCTAAGGGAAGTCAGTAAGGTTTTGTTTTGTCATTTTGAATTCCTTAACATGATATAGGTGGTTGAATCCCATCATAGTAACTCTTCGTGACATATTTACCCTGAGATACTAGTTAGATTGGGTAAGTGTGGGAGGAGGGTGTTATAGAGTAGTATCAAAGCATTGTTCACCCCTTGGACTAGATGGGTAGAAAGTGTGTGTCATGCATACATGTAGGTTGTATATGTTTTTGAAGTGTATGCATGATGATGGTCAATTTTGTAGTTGTGTTTGCATGTATAAGTTGAAGGTGTTGGGGATGTGTTTTCCGTGAATGCATGCTAGTCGAATATGCATTTTTGGTGTATGCCTAGTGTCGATATGTTGTTATTCCTGCATTATGTCTAGTTGGTGCTATAGTTGTGCCATCATGCATGATAATTGGGATGATGATTGATACAATGTATATATATTATTATGATTATGATTATACATGTATTGTGGTAATTTTATTAACCTTGTAGATGACATATTATCAACTGAACTATACTAATTTATGTAGATTATGTTTATACTTTATTTTAGATAACATGATACACTTGCAGGATTAAGATCAAATATGGCTAGCAAGATGGTATAATACAGTTCATGAGATTCCCCTATAGATCAAATGAGCCATGATGATGGGTAGTCTCCTCACATAGATGACACTAAGAGAAGTTTGAAGGAAGAAATAAGAATTTGCAATGAGGATAATGACATAATCATTCAAGCACATGAAAAAGAAGCAAAGGTCAATGCAGTTATCCTTCAGAAACTGCCATATTTCTAGAGCCTGTTTCTGCTTAGAACCAGTCATGGATATGAGGGTAGGACTAATAGGGCATATGGTAGTAGGTATCATGGTAGGCACATGTTAAATATGGATGACACAATCATATATGGAATTTTCTCGAATACACTGAATAAGAGAGGTGATGAACATAGGTTCTATTCTAGTTCTAGTTCAAACAGGTATCATGGTCATCATCATCATCATCTTTAAAGGAGGAGTGATATGGGATATTTTCCAAATGAGTTTAATAAAGGCAAGGCTCCTACATTTCATGGAGATTTAAGGAAGTTAGAAGATGTAGAGGGATGGTTACTCACGATGAAGAAGTTCTTTGAGCTACATGACTATATAAAGAATATGAAGGCCAAAATAACTATCTTCAAACTCATCTGTTGTCCTCATCCACTATACTAATTAATATTACAAGGACATTTATTAATTACCATAACTACCATAATGACCATGGATGTGCTTTTATTCCTTGAATATAGGCACATTCTTGGAATGTGTGTGCATTCTCTGAATGCATGTGCATTCTTGGAACATGTGCATGTTCATATGAATGTGTGCGCATTCTTGATCCATGACTAGTTGGTGACCTAGCTACCATCATGGTTTGTAGTTTGGGCCTTATTTATCCTATACACTAAGGAACATGTGCACATATGCATGCACATTCCTAGGACTGTGCACATGTTCCCGTGGGATCACATTCCTAATAGCCAAATTTCTACTTTTGGGGCCATCATCGTCATGCACTTGCCTAACAAAAGTGTCTTTTTTATTCCTGCAACTCACTTCCAAGAGCCATTTAGGGTCATTGTGAATTTTTCGTGCGGTCATAAAATAAAACCCAACAACATAAATGGCTTTTTCAAGATCCATAACTTGTGTTTGGCCGAGTCCCATGCAAAGTACACTACCCACGATTTCTCAAGTTCATTTTGAAGATCAAAGATAAAATAAGTGTGGGGATTTTTCATAAAGGTGGAAAACTCATTGTGAAATTTGAAAACCTTATTCTTTTCACCTAGTTTTTAACAATTTGAAAAGCCTAGTTTTGTGGTATTTGAAAACCCTAGTAATGTAGAATGTGGAAACTCCAATATAGTGAGTTTAAATTTGAGTTCATAATTAGAAAATGTAGTTAACCACACCATATTGAAATTTCATTGCAAGATGGCAATGCCCTTCAATGTATATTAAAGACTGTGCAATTTGAAAACTCTAGTTTTGTGAAATTTGAAAATCGTATTTTTCTGGAATTTGAAAGCCACAGTAATATGGAATTTGATGTAATGGAATTGTTGTTTATACCACTAATTTATACCCAACATACCATAAGAGATGCTCGTAAGTGACATAATAAAGTGATGCCACATAAGCAAAGTACATAAGTGATACTCTTCAAAATGAGACACATAGTCAACATGCCACAAGATACTTACAATAAGTGACATAGATAAGCATAAATGCACTAGCATAATGCATAGATGCCACGATACACCATATGAGGTGTCACATATAAGTGATGCACCTAAACTAGCAAGGAATAAGTGATGCACATAAGAAATGGACCATGACAAAAATGGCATATCCATCAATGCATGTAAGTGTTGCACCATAAGTGACACATAATTAGTAATCTTACGTGACACACATAATTGATACAACATAAGAAATATACATAATCTAAATCTATTGTTATACGTAGTGGTTGCAATATATTCAAGAGGATATGTAATATAGAGGTTTCAATATACATGGGAAGATATGTAAGGAACCTCTACCTTCTATTGACCAATCCCCAAAGTTGACAAGAGGTTGATGCCTCTCATTTTAGCACTTTATGCACTTTACACTTTCTCTTTATGCACTTTTCTTGGGATGTTATATTTGTTGATTATAGTTATGGATTAAGATATGGCCCATAAAGAATTTATGAGAGATATACTTTTCAAAGTAAGACATGGTCAACATGCCATATGATAGACACCAAAAGTCACATCAACTTATGAACTATTAAATCATCTCTACTGTATGGCTCTGTATTTTGACTTCACCCTCATGATGAAGAATATATACATTTGTAGAATTTACCGAAAAAAATTAATATTATAAATAAAATTTACATTTATTTCATATCTTAATCCTAAAAACTTTCAGCTTATATACACCCTGAATTGTTACATCAAAGGAAAAAATATTTTTGGTGTTATCACATAAAATTATATTTAATCTTATTAACAGTAAGGTTCCAAATCAAAACAATTTTGGTATAATCCCCAAAACAATTTTGGTATAATCCCCATAAAGCGTAGAGTTTTAAGCTTGAGCATTTTAATCAATCCAAACTTCCAACCTTTACCAAACTTTATGAGTAGCGTGCATTTGATCAAACTCTCCTCTCTGCCTCTCTATGTAATGGTGTTAGTTATTCATAATTTTAAAAAGAAAGTCGTAAAAATGAATTATGGTTATAGTTTTATTTTAATTATGTAAATAAGGGTGTATTAGGAAATAAGATTTTCATCTACTCCCTTCGTGGCTCCACCACGGTTCTGTGGTGTTGAATGTGACCGGGGCTAGGACTTGTGCCACGACCCCTCCCCTAAATGCAGAAACAATTGAATTTAAATAAAATGCATGACCATAGACTGCAGTTTAAATAGCAATTAATGTTTAGTTTAAATTGCATTCAGTTTAATTCCACGTTCAGTTTAAATAACAATTAATGTTCAGTTTAAATT
>APFE030781199.1:0-14914 GCA_000404065.3 Pinus taeda
CCTTGTGACCAAGAAAACGCTCGCATGCCTCAATCTGTGACTCCATGCCCAATGGTTCGAAACTTATAACACCTTACTTTGCCTCTTTGTTCGAGAATCCTACCTTCTTTCCAATCACAGTCAACATTCCCTTGAAGTCAGAAAGCTAGCCTAAAATCATCAACTTAAGGTTGAATCTAAAGGAGAGAGCCCTCTCCAGTTGCAGGTGGGCTAGAACTTGCAATCAGAAGATTGGTTTGTGGTTACCTCGGTCGTATCCCTACTAGGAGCCTAGGGACAACCTGAGTGATAACATATTCTAAGAAAGACCCAGTTGAGATTAAAGTCAAGGATATTGTACTATCAGTGGCATGTGTTTTCTTATAAATAAAACCCATGTATGCAGTCAAGGCAATCATTCCTTAAGGATTGCGCAGTTCTAACAGTGTGTGAGAGAGTGTTCCACTTGGTGACAGGAGATCATCCACTTGGTAACAGGAGAATCATCCCAGAGGAACAGCGCAAGGAAATAGGAGCTTGGAGGATAAAGAGGAAGGCTGGAGAGAAGCCAAGATTGCCTGTGAGCATCTGTGAGGGTTGTACTGAGCGCTGGCTAGATGTGAGAGCTAAGGCTTTGTATAATTCCTATGTGTTTCCATCTTGTATGATAATACAGAGTGGGGTTTTTAGCTGAGGATTTCCCCAAACTATTTTCATGTGTTTTGTGCGATTGATTCTTCTTCTTTTGGTTATATTATTCAGCTTTATCTTTAAGCTTCAACAAATTGATAGTAGAAGTAGGTTATAGTATTCTTCTTTGATTTATATTTCATTATCGGGTTAAACTACAACAAATTTTCTATAGAAGGAAACGCTCTACATGACTCAAGTTAGACCCTCAACTTGAATTAATTAAACCAGCTAAGTCAAATCAATTTAGTTAACTTGTACAAATCATCTTGTGATGTGGAATTACAAATTTTCTCCTAATTTAATTCAAGGGAAAATTAAATTAAGAATTTCTTATTGCATTTTCAACACTCCTTCTCAACAACAAATGGATTCACATGTACTCCAATCTAGCACCTTTGGGATGTATTGCATGCAACACTTCTCATTTTTGTTGCTGTTACTGCAACATAAGCAACTGAGAATAAAAAATAAATAAAAATAATCATTGAATCAATTTGCAACTGTCTACTGGGAAAAATGTGTTGTTGTTGCCTCTGCTACTGAGTGTCCTACTCTGTTGTCAAAACTACTCTGCACTCCTCAGTATGTGACTAACATTGATCCTCCTGCTACCGAATATTGTGGGTCCCCATAGCAAGGTAATGATCCTTGAGACAAAAGAACACCTCAATGGACCCTGCCCAAATTTCTTCAACTCTTGGGACTATTGCTTCACATCATGCCACCTCACACTTGGAGGTATGGCTACATGTGCTCCCTTTGGGCACTTGGCTCAAAATTCCCCCTACTAGAGGTCTCTACTTTAGTGGATGTTTTCAATTTGTCTCATCTCTATTTCTCCAATTGTGGCTGCTCCACAACTTGCTAAGGCTTCTTTTGAGACTGCATGTTGATAGGCCTAGCATGCTCCATCTTAACCACCTGAGTTATAGTCTCTGCCTTTCTCCTCAAGGCTTTGGATGCATGAGCTAAATCTGATCTACTCATACTTTTATTGTTACTGCTCTGCTGATGCTTCTGCACTGTTGTTACAACTACTGCAATAATGAGTCTTATCTTCCTATATTCAGAAGTACTAGCTTTCATATGGTTGCTCCCTATGAGTCTCAATATCCCTTTGGGAAATCTCTGTGCTCCTCAATATACCAATATCAATGATCAAAACTCATTTTTGTGTCACTAAATATTGGCTCGTTGATCTCCCCACTAACAACCTTCTTGCTCCATTAAGAAGTTTGCACATAGGGTCTTCTCGATCTGCTTTGGACTAGAGCTCCATCAATCTAGAAGGACAGCTTCAAATTCTTCTCTTCTTTCATGATTTCTGCTTTGATACCATGTAGATATTTCTGCAAATCTAGCTCTGATACCATGTAGAATTTTCTAGTAGATTCAAACTACTTAGGTAATTTTCTAAAACAAAAGACTTGAATCTACTCTACTCATCAGCGAAAACAATCAATCAATCTAGAATTCACAAAGCATACAAGAGAAAGAATTCAATCAACACATTACACAATGATTTCATGGGGAAATCCATAGCTAAAAACCCCTACTATCTGTATATTTCATTAGTCAAAAAGTATGAGAAGATTAAAATGTTTTCCTCAAACCTGAGTAACCTGTGCACTATCTCTATTTGTCTCATTGCTTCCTAGGCTTACTCTAGCCAACGCTTAGCCAATTTCATAGCCTTCCAAGCTCCTACTTCCTTGTGCTATTCAATGAGGAATTGGGCCCCTATTTAATGGGAATTTTCCTCCATTTGGTTGTGTGGTTCCTTTAGGCTCTTCCTCGACTACATGCACCATCTGTACAATTCAGATGATCATACAACCGATAGTACATTGTCCCTGAACTCCAATCTCAACTCAGTCTTTCTTTGATCTGACATGCATGAGTTATTTATGAGTGAATTATTAGTTTACTGGTTGATCACTTCAGGTAGCACCACACTCCGCTCTAGGAAATACCACACTCCACTCTAGGAAGCACTACATTGCACTTCAAGTAGCACCACACTCAACTGCAAGCAACACCGCACTACTAGACCTCCCACTAGTTCCTCCATCAGTTGGAACTAGTTTAACTAACTTTAACTCAATTAGTATGAATTAATTAATTACAACTCAAAATAAACTCAACCAAGGTTCCTATAAAGTAGGAGACACTCTGCTTCACTCAAGTTTGACCCTCAACTTGAATTAACTGAGCCAACCAAGTCAAATTAACTTATTTAGCTCGTACAAGTTGTCTTGTGATGTGGAATTACAATTTTTCTTCAAATTTAATTCAAGGGAAAATTAAATTAAGAATTTCTTGTTGCATTTTCAACATGTTTTTTATTAAGGGGGTCAATCTTATGAAACCACATGTGGAAAGAAATGTTATTTTTTATATAACAGGCTATACGAGCCACCCCTCAGCGCGAGGATCTCTTGTTCCTGGTAGACCAATGAATGAATCCATCAATGTGGGGAACTCTACATTCGTCATGCTCCCAGGTTTGGACTAAGAGAATAAGATTAGTATCACTTGGGATCCAACTTAACATAAGACCTTTACACCATGGAAAACCACAAAAGTTCCATAAGAGGATCTAGAGTGTTCTTAATTCATATTTATCACTTTTATTTTGGACTCTTTCTCTAATAATAATTGTTCTATTTCTAATGATCGCACATTTGCCTTCCTTTCTTGCCTCTTTTACCTTTTGGACCTCTTTCCTTAATTCAACTTGGTCTTTTGGGATAAGATCCTCATTTATAAAGATTCCTGACCCTTTTAGACTGGGGGATTTACTAAGTATATCTAATTTGGGTCATTGCAACTTACCTTAACACGGATTAGTCGACGCTTATGCTCAAGAATATTTCCCACCTTTTGTGCTTCTATTAGATAAGTTTTTTGAATTTGTGAGTGAGTTTTCAGTTGTTCTTTTACTATAGTTAATGTGTCCTCATTTGCTTGCTCTTTCATACCAACAATGATAAGGTTTTGGGCTCTTTTGTGTAGTCCATGATCCAATTCTATTAATTTGTTCATTTCTTCTTTTATGGGTTTGATATCAAGTTGATTCGTTGGGCTGCTGAGGGCTGAGTTATCATCTAGTTTTACTTCTAGAACTTTAATCTCATCTCTCAAGGTACAATTTTCTTCAGCCATTGATTGTTTTCGTGTTCTAAATCTTGCATCCTATCTTTCATCTTTTGAATTTCAGTCTCAAAAGTTGTGATTTTATCTTCTAATGATTTTTAGTTATTGCTAAGCATTGTGGATAATTCAACTTTATGTTTTGTAAGCATTGTGGACAATTCGTGTTTACACTGCATTTCTCTTTCTTCTCTTTGTTGTTCTAAACAATCAATGTGTTCATAGATAATCCTAAACAATCAATGTGTTCATAGAGAATCCCTAGTGTAATTTTGTTTGGCCTCCCTCTATTAGAAGTAAGTTTAGAAATATGGAGAAAAATACTCATATTTTACCTAAAATAATTTAATAAAAAAAAGAGAGAGAAGAATGGGTGCACCTGGAATAACTAAGGAAGCCAACTAACTTGCATCGAACAAAGCCGCAGAAAGACTCCACAAGAAAAACTCGAACAAAGATACAAGGGGAACTATTTATAAGCAATCCTCAACAGAAGGCAAACCATAAAACCCCGAAGAGATTGATAAAATCATCGAGGCCACAAAGAGAGAGCACTTATCCTCAACAGAAGGTGAATTTTCTATAAGCAAGTTGCAGATGCACCGAGAGATTGATAAAATTGCCGAGGCCGCAGAGAAAGCACAAAGATCTGAGACCACCTAGATGCAGAGTTAATTATATTCGCATCACAGGATTTATAAATGGTTTTATATGTCGATAAGTGTAATTTAATTTGAATCAAAGCCCTTGAATCATTAAGTTTTCCTCCAGCGTTTACACTAAAAATGTGTGAGCCTAAAAAATTAATCTCACTTAAATATATAAATAAAAAAAATAACTCTAATTCAAAAAAATATCCATAGTAAATTAATAAATATAAATATAATAAATGTGTTGAGGCAACAAGACATTGATTATCTATTATATATGTATTTAATTCACTACTTAACAATGTGAATGAAGGATGCATTTTTTTATTTTCAAATTTTAATTAATTTTTAAAGTTAAATTAAAAAAATACATAATTTGTGAATTTAGGGTTTTGTGATCCATATTACATTAAGAAGAGGTTTTGTAGAAATTAGATAGAAGAAAATTTTACCCTTTCGAACCAGCTAATGTGGTTCATCATCAAGACCAAATGAACATGTAGATCATGGCACATGCTTAAATAGAAGGCGATGTAAAGACCAAAAGATCATATAGCGGCTAATTTATGAAAATTAATATTTTAATAATGATAATATTCCTATAACGGGTAACATAACTACTAGTTTAAGAATAATAATATTATAAATTATAATAATTATTTTAATAATAATTATTAAGATCAAATAATATTCTTATAATGACTAATATAACACTAATTTAGTAATAATAATATAAAGAAAAATAATTAAAAAAACGTAAACATTAATAAGAGAACAAACAATCCAAATCAACCAAATACAAAGAAACAAATCAAACAAATTATAAAAAAATAACATAAAATAAAAAATTTAAAAAAAATAGATTAGATAAGAAGTCAAAGATTTCCTATAACAAAATGAATAATTGAAAAAGATATTAAAAATTAAAACAAAGCAATAAAAAATATATAAAAATAAAATAAACAAAATAAAATAAATAAATAGGAAGTTCAGATTTAATAGTCAAGGTTTTCTATAACAAAATATAATGAAAGAAGATTAAAATTAAAGGCAAAAGCAAATCAAAAAATATAAAAGTAAATAACATAAAATAAAATTAAATTAAATAGGAATCAGATTAAATAAGTTAGATTAATAAGAGGCCTAAAATTAAAACAAAGCAATCAAAAGGGCGGTAAAATTATATTATTTTATTATTAAAATATATTTAATAATGATTATTAAGATTAAAATAATATTCATAACCACACGTTTTAAGAGAATATATATATATAATATTATATAATATATAGGAGTCAAGACCTGATTAATGAGTCAACATCCTATAACAAAAATAATAATTAAATGAGAGTAAAATTAAAAGAAAGTAATGAGATTTATTTATTTAGTATTATTTTTTTTATTTTTGAAGGTGAGAAAACAATGAAAAGAAAAATAACATTAAATGCAAATGCCTATATAGAAACAAGAAAATTCATAAATAGAAACGTTAAATCTAAAAAACAAAATAATCCGCAAACAAAAATAAACTAAAATATAAAGCTAGATTTAACTTCTGCTAATATTCCAACTATCATCTCTATTTAAATTACTAAACTTTATTAAAATACATCGTGTTCATAAATAAGATAAATAAAATAAGGTTAACTAAAAATTAAAATATTAGTAAATAATGTGATATTTATGTGTCCATATTGAGAATAAAATATTTATTTGTGTTCATTGAGAGTTAAAAGTCGGGGTGATAAATTTGTTACACTATTATATTTGTGATCATTTACACTAAAATAGTCGATGAGAGAGAATATTGTTAAGGCATGTTTTTTAAGTAAAAATTATAGGTTTACAAATTCTGTAGATGGACGTGAATTCCAAATTAATCAAAAACTTTGTGGATTGACGTGAATTCCAAATTAATCAAATTATATAGTTTTAATAATAATGTTTCAATTTTTTAACTTTATTTTGATTATACATTTATTAAGTTTAGTACAGGTTAAAATATTTATTCGGAAATAGGATGCGTGGACGATCGAAGAGATTCTACTTAACATATACCACAAATCTACGTGGCTTGTACACGTACTCCCCGTCTACAGCTTTCGTGGGTCCTTTTAACACTAAAGGGAATAGGTAGGCCGCAGCGTCGTATGTGGCACGCTCTCAGAAGATGCTCGCTTTGTCAATTCGATGACGTGTGACATCACGGAGGCTCCGAAGGTTTGTGATTTCTGGTCCTATGAGGCACGCTCTCAGAAGATTCTCGCTTTGTCAACTCGATGACCTGTCACATCACGGAGGCTCCAGCCTTCGGAAGGTTTGTGATGTCTGGTCCTATGACGCACGCGCTCTCAGAAGATGGTCGCTTTGTCAACTAGATGACCTGTCACAACACGGAGGCTTCAGCCTCCGAAGGTTTGTGATTTCTGGTCCTATGAGGCATGCTCTCAGAAGATGGTCGCTTTGTCAACTCGATGACGTGTCACATCACGGCGGCTCCGAAGGTTTGTGATTTGTGACCAGAAGAGGAAGAAGCCGACAGACAATTGATCATATAACTGAAATCTCAAGTCAATCATTTGTGTGACAGCCTGTGGAGTCGATCGCTTTCGGCAACCTCCGCATGCCCGCGAACGTTGCAGGAATTTCCTAAACGCGTATGGAAGCAGAATCATGTTTTCTTTGCCCAGAAGGAAATAGCCCCTTTATTTCACTCATTTTGCATTGAATTCTAAAATCTCCGACTAAAACTGACTGCCTTCTACAATCAATTCTTGCAGAAGCCTCAATAACCATCACTGCAATTGTAAAGAATCTCAGAAGCAATCACAGCATCAATAATTGTCAATGGCGTAGTTTCAGGGCAGTTTAATTGGTGATTAAAGGACTGTTAAATTGGTGATTAAAGTATAGAGATTCAGAGATTCAAGATTCAAATCCTCTGATTGTAATCCGAATAGAATTTAAAAATAGGAAAACTGACCATAGACCCGAGAGATTTATGAGGGGTAACCCCTTATCAGCTTCAGGCGAGCTACCAAGTTCCTCTGTGCTGCTCCCAAAATTTTTTATCGATGGCGAAGCAGAGCAAAAAGTCTTTAATATCGATTCCCGCGGAAATGGTAAGTTCCGTTTCTGCAAAGTCTGTGAACGGGCATCTCGTATGGCCCAGGAAAGGCCTCAGGCAAGCACACCATCACGCACTTCGCAATTCAAGCTTTTGGGTCATCTATCTCATGGCATTCTGTGCTTGCGTTACCATAATTCAACTCGCTGCTACTTGGCGACCCGGCAACGCTTTCACGGATTCTGCTTGCAGCTTGCCAGCCAACATGGATATTGCCCGGTCCACTTCGATGGCTCTACTTGCAGAAACGGCGCCGTCTCTGCTACCTCCACATGAATTATCCCCGAATGTAACAGAGGAGGAGAAGCGTTTCTGGGCTCAACCCGATAATTTGGGGTACAAACCGTGTATTGAGTTCAGTAGGGAGTACAGGCGGGCGTCGTTGGGAATTCTGAAGGGAAGGCGTAGGTATTTGATGGTGGTCGTCTCAGGTGGTCTCAATCAGCAGCGCAATCAGGTCATCGACGCAGTTGTGATTGCCAGAATTCTGGAGGCGGCTCTGGTTATTCCCATTCTGCAAGTCAATGTGGTTTGGGAGGACGACAGGTGATTCATTAATTCCGATTATTCATATAAAAATTCCATGCAATGCCGTCGCCTTCATTTAGACTAGCGCTCTGTGCTAAATGCCATTTTTACTTTTGCAATACAGTGAGTTCTCAGATATCTTTGACGTCGAACATTTCAAGAAAATTCTTAAAGATGATGTCACAGTCGTTTCTTCGCTGCCTTCCTCTCATTTGATGTCGAGGTCCGTGGAGGAGAAGATAACTCCTCTTCACGTTAGCCCCCGCTGGATTCGATCTCGGTACCTCAGAGTGGTAAGCGCTTAATTTATTCCAATTCTTTGAAGCTGATTTAGTGCACAGTGCGTTTAAATTTTTCCCAAATGAAATTGAAAACTGACAATGATCTATACATGATAGTTGAACAAAGAAAGAGTTCTGATTCTTCGAGGATTGGATTCGAGACTCTCCAAGGATCTTCCTTCCGATCTTCAGAAACTCCGCTGCAAGGTCAATTTTGCTGTGAATTGCCCTCTTTCTTCGCAATCCGCAGGTACTGGAGACGAGAGAAGGTTTGTTAATACAGTATCGTGTTTTTGTGTTACAGGTCGCCTTCCACGCCTTAAGATTTGCAGCACCAATTCAAGCACTGGGGAATAGACTGGCGAACAGAATGTGGAAACAGGGTCCTTACATAGCTCTCCATTTACGGCTGGAGAAAGATGTGTGGGTTAGAACCGGATGCCATCCCAGCTTGGGTCCAGAGTACGACCAAATCATCCAACAAGAGCGGAGAAGCCATCCAGCGCTCCTCACATCAAGATCCAATATGACTTATACAGAACGCAAGCTTGCAGGTCTCTGTCCTCTTAACGCCATGGAAATCGCCAGGTTATTTTCTTTTCTTTTAATACCTTCTGTTCTTCTTTTCTTTTAAGCATTAAAAATTTGTCCACTATACCCCTATCATCCATCATCAAACTTGCAGCAGGCTTCTCAAAGCGCTGGGAGCGCCAAAAAATGGAAGCATATACTGGGCGGGCGGAGAACCGTTAGGAGGAAAGAAGACCCTGGAGCCTCTGATCAAACACTTCCCTAATCTTTACAACAAACAAAGCCTGGCGTTGCCAGGCGAGCTCGAACCTCTGACCAACAGAGCATCGCTTCTTGCTGCAATCGATTACATTGTGGCACTTGACAGCGATGTTTTCATGGCATCACATGGAGGAAACATGGGCCGTGCGATTCAGGTACTGTCATCTTTAGAATTCTATTACATATTCCATCCATAGTTGCGTCATGAAATTGGTTGATGTATATGATGAATGTGCAACAGGGCCACAGGGCATATGCAGGCCACAGAAAGCACATAACTCCCAACAAAAGAAAGATGCTCCCACACTTTCTTGACGAAACATTGGCTGAAGAAGACTTTAACGACATTGTTAGGGATCTGCATAACCAATCTCTGGGGCAACCTGTTTTCAGAACGACTAAAGCAGGGCGTGATGTGGTGGCTTACCCTGTTCCCGAGTGCATGTGCACAAACCAGAATAGAATTAGGAACATCAGTAGTCATGTCCCTCACACATGGTAGCTTTTTGAATTGCAAGGATTTAGTTACAACTGATCCAGCCTGCCACTGGAAGCTCGACTGAAGATTTGCAGACGGTTCAGGCAGCCTTTTCAAACGCCTGTCTTTAGAATATAGAGTATTGGTGTGGCAGAGTAGAATATTTCCGGACGAGGCAGAGGACCTGGA
Organism: Pinus taeda; assembly: GCA_000404065.3. Classification (NCBI taxonomy): domain Eukaryota; kingdom Viridiplantae; phylum Streptophyta; class Pinopsida; order Pinales; family Pinaceae; genus Pinus; species Pinus taeda. The sequence continues at coordinate 9,871 of APFE030781199.1, forward strand.
CCTGTTTGTGGTTGTGAAGTTTATTGTAGATTCCGAGACTATCCTGAAATTCGATTGGCAGAAAAGAGGTGAAATAATTGATCTCTTGTCCATCAGATTCGTAAAAGATATTCCAAGAATCTGTAATGTATATAAGTTAAGTTCAGGAATGAAGCAGACTAAGAGACAAAGCTGTTGTTTGAATCATTTGCAAATTGCAAAATAGCCGCTGAACATATTTACGGCAGAGCATTCCTGTATATGCAGTAGTGTCAATATGTTTTCTCTGGACGCAGACGGACTCCCTAAGTCACTCCTTATTTAAGTATGCAAAATCCTCGCCTAATCCTTCCATAGCGATGAAACAGCAGGATTATATTTTATGAAAAATCATAAGGCATGTGCATTCAATAAGGGAAATCGGTAGTAAAATTCATCACCGGATCTTGCATTTCATATTTTATTTGTTTTTCTGTATGCAGTGTAATATTTGTATATAAAAAAGAAAAAAAAAAGATACATGAGTGATTTTCAGTTTCCAATAATGATGATGGATAATGACAACTACAAAAATATAGAAAATTTATATTGTTTATTAGCTGATTATGCCATTTGGCGTATAAAAGTAGAAAATATAGTTTATTGGTTTAGATGAACTATATTTATGAATGTGATTGTGTTAGTTGATTGTTGAAGTATATTAATGTGATTGTATTAGTTGATTGTTGAAGTATATTAATGTGATTGTATTAGTTGATTGTCTAATTACTTGGAGTGATTTATAAATTATGATTGATTATGGTTTATGTTTGGTGATTATGGTTAAAAATGGTTGTAGAGTGTTGACCATGGTTGAAGAGGGTTGATGAGGTTAATCAAGGTTGAAGGCAATTGATTAAGTTTGACCATGGTTGACTCAAGTTGACTATAGACAACCATTAATGTAACAATGTATTTATGTTACATTAATGTTGATGTTTGTTACATTAATGTTGACCATGGATGGAACCATGGTCAGGGAGGGGAATTGTAAAAAGTTTTGGGAGGGCTGCAATGGCACACTAAGGAACTTGGCTTCTTGTCATAACCACCGATGGCGCACAGCTTGAACCTGTAGTCTTCCAAGCTCAGACAAAAACATTGTCAGCACTGGCACTGTAGTTCTGAGCGCAAAGAATAATGAAAAATCCAATGGGGGAGGCATCAGCGCCTCCCCCCAAAATAACACTGCGGAAAACCCAATAGAGGGCGGAACAGAGAATCCAGAGAAGTCTGAGGCACGGCCTGCGCAGTAGATGCAGAAGAATGAACAAGAAAATCCGGTACAAAAGACAGAGGACAGACAAGCAATATTAGGTCAAACGAAGAAAGCCTCATTGCCAACATGCAAATCCATTGCTACAGAAAGGCCCAAGATTGAGCTGCCTAGCCATAGAATCAATGCGCAAATACAATATATGAAAGATCACGCACTGATCAACAAGTTTATAGGCTTCTGGCCGACTGAAAAAGCCCTACAAGGCTGGATAATTTCGAAGTGGAAGCCTAAAGGTCATGTAACTCTACAGCTGGGCCCTAAAGGCTTCTTCACAGCCACTTTCAACTGCCTTGAAGATAGAAACAGGGTACTGGATGGAGGACCCTACTTCTTCAACGCAGCAAGCCTTTATCTACGAGACTAGGTAGAAAGATTTAACCCTGACAAAGAAGATTTCAGTTTGGCGCCAGTCTGGATCCGCATGTACTCGCTTCCACTAGAATACTGGGAAGAGGATTCTCTAAAAGCTATCAGCAATGGCTTAGGCGAGTACATTAAGGCTACAGAGGAAACTAAGCTTCGAAGATACACTTCATATGCACGGATCTGCGTCTACATGAAGTTGGGCCATGCGCTACCGGACACGGTAAGTCTACTGCACGATGACTTTGAATGGATTCAGCCCCTTGATTATGAACATGTACCCTTCCGTTGCAGGAGATGCCATGCTCACGGTCACCTCTTTCGTGAATGCCTAGAAACTTAGAAACTGGAAACAAATCTGATTCCGATGGATTCACCAAGGTAGCTAGTCGGAAAAGGCATACTAAAAAACCCCCCTCAGCGCCCAAAACTGTTGTGCCAACCTCTGATTTGCCATCCTCAAGCAACAGCTTTGATATCTTGACAAATCTGGAATAGCCTGATTCAGATACGCCCAAGCCAGCAAAGACAAGCACAGATCCACACAATCATACATCCACCATTCCTACCCATTCCAAAACCAGTGATCCTTCGAATATCATCTCCTCTGAAAATCCTGCTTCAGATCTGCAAAACAACACCAACCCTATTCAGCACAAAGTACCATGGTCCGAAAAGATAATGGAAATTGATGATACTCAGGCAGAACCTACTAAGTCTCTCACTCAAGAGGAAGAAGGCAATCAGCAAAGCTTAGTGGAAGTAGAACCAGAAAGCTTTGATCTCGGGGAAATAGACATTTTCAGTCTTGAGCAAGCTTGCAAAAGGAAGGAGTTTAACACAATACCGGAAAGACAATTGGAGAATCTGGAAGTAGTGATCACACGAATGCATCAGCATAACACTCTGGGCATACAACAAGGAGGCCGATGGGATGGAAAACATATCATCAAAGAGGGAAAGAAAAGAGGCAGGAAGATAGACTTACAGCGCACCATTTTAATTGGGGAGATGCTCGTGGAATCGGGTAGATGCTCTAAGTTGACCAAATATTATCAGTCCCTACCTACCAGTCAACCATGAAGCTAATCTCATGGAATGTAAGAGGACTTAATGGTCCCGGGAAGTACAGAATGATGAAGAACATGATTCAGAAAGAACAACCATACATTATATTTATGCAAGAAACAAAATGCAGCTCCAGTACTTTAGAATCCATACTATCCAAAGCCTGGGCAGGATGTCAAACAGTTACAATTGATGCAACAGGTGCCTCGAGAGGTTTAGCCATAGCTTGGAACTCTCAGCAGGTCTCCTTAACAAATTTTTGTGCCTCGCATCACTTCATACATGCAATGTTCCACCTAATTGGCACCAACATACATGGGCATTTAACCAATGTTTACTTTCCACAGGAAAGTACTCAAAAACTTAAGCTATTAGAAACATTGGAAATTCTCAATGCTACAAGAACTCATCCACTCCAATTTATAGGTGGCGACTTCAATATGATCACACCGCTGGAGGAAAATTTGGGGGGTAGAAGAAAACTGGAAAAAGAAAGCAATGACTTCAAAGTCTATATTCAACAAAATAGACTAACAGGTTTACCTTTTGACAACGGCATCTTTACCTGGAACAAGAAGAGATCTGGTACTCAGCAAATCGCATCCAGGTTGGACAAATTTCTAATCTCAGACAACTTTGTCCATCTTGGTGGCGACATATGTGCTTCAATCCTACCCCTAGCTGGATCGGATCATTGGCCCATCTCTATGCAATGGAAAAATCCAGGAAACTCAAACAGAAAACCCTTCAAGTTTGAAGCTTTTTGGCTCACCCACCCTGAGTTTAACACAATAGTCAAAACATCGTGGGAAAGTTTCATACCCAATGGAGGCTCTCTCATGTACCAATTCCAACAAAGATTGAAGCATATTAAAAAACAAATCAAAATCTGGAACTATACAATCTTTGGCAACATTTTTCAGGAGAAGAAAGCGCTTGAGCAGAGCATGGCAGAGCTACAGCAAAAGATCATCCTAGAGGGCAGAACAGAGGAGTATGCCAGACAAGAACAAATACTGATAACACAACTAGATGAAAGAGGCAGACAAGAGGAAACGCTATGGAGACAGAAGTCCAGAATCAGATGGTTGAAAGAAGGGGAACGAAATACCAAGTTTTTTCACCGTACAACCATACAAAGAAGAATGAATAACACAATCTCTCACATTCAAAATTCACAGGGCGACAAAATGGAGAAATGGGAAGATATAGAAGAAGAGCTCACAAATCACTTCAAAATTGTTCATCAAGAGTAGCACACAGATAGAAAGCAAGCAATCAATGAAATACTCAAGCATATTCCTAAACTCATCACGGAGGAGCATAATCAACTTCTGTTAAGACCAATGACCATCTTGGAGGTCGAAGAAGCTTCAAAACAACTGAAGGTTGGGAAAGCGTCGGGTCCTGATGGCTTCACGTGCAGCTTTTACCACCAATTTTGGGATTTAATCAAAGTAGATGTCTAGAATGTGGTAGAAGAATCTAGAGTCATGCACTAGTTACTCCCTTCGCTCAATGCAACCTTCATCGCCCTTATTCCTAAAGTTGCTCAACCAAGCACTCCGGAGAAGTTCAGGCCTATTGCCCTTTGCAATGTTATCTATAAGATTATCTCGAAAATCGCCTCAAATCGCTCCTCCCTCTTCTCATCTCCCAAAAGAAATCTGGGTATGTCGAAGGTCGCCAAATTCAGGATGGCATTATACTCACTCATGAAACCATCCACTCTCTCAAAAAAAGCAAACAAGCCGGAATGCTGTTGAAAATCGACCTTTCCAAAGCCTTTGATAAGCTCAGCTGGACTTACATAAAGAGCGTGCTAACAGCCTTCGGATTCAGCCCAACCTGGGTAAGGTGGATAATGACCCTTGTTTCCTCTCCACTATGCTCTGTCCTTGTTAATGGTATCCCCTCTAAACCGTATCACCCGTCAAGGGGAATTCGTCAAGGGGACCCTCAATCCCCATTTCTTTTCATCATTATGGCTGAGGGTCTTGGCCATCTCATAAAGCACTCTGCTCATTCTCATGATCTTAGAGGTCTCTCTGTCCATGGCTCCACTCCTATTACACATCAGCAATTCATTTATGACAATATGCTCTTTGGTCACCCCTCTGTTAATGAAGCCAGAACCTTCAAAGTACTTCTAGACACATTCTCAGCTGCTTCCAGCACAACCATCAATACCACCAAATCTCAATTTTTTTTCTTCAACACCCCTATTACCACCCAAAGAATCATTGCTAAAATCATAGGCTTCCCTCAAGCCAGGCTTCCTTCTCAATATTTAGGAGCACCACTCATAGATTCCGC
>APFE030781201.1:0-49471 GCA_000404065.3 Pinus taeda
CGATTAAGAAGTAGCTAAAAGTAAGTCTAATAACTGATAAAAATGAGAAAATCTACTTTAAAGACTAGTGATAATATTTTGCTCTTTCTAACTCTCTGCCTATATCACATAGTACTGTGTAAAGAACGATTAGAGAGTAGCTAAGGATTAGTCTAGAAAGCACCCAAAGCCAGCTGCAAGTGATTAGTATTCTGATCTCTAAGAGATAAACAATTTATAGTAAGAGACCATTCATATATTAGCAGACAATTTTGAAAATTAAAACTAAAAACTAGCTATGAAATAAAGTAAGGAGCAGCAACTTTAAATCTGTCAACTGAAACTACCACTAGATGCAAAGCAAACACATAAACACATTAATAATCCCGGGTCAAAAAACCTGCAAAAGAGCAATGCTGATCAGCTTAAAGAAAGGATCCAAAATGAATTAAAATGAAGTGAATTATGCTATTCATAGATCAAGAAAAGAAAATGCTGAACATGAAAATACTATACAAGGCTAGTATGAACAGGGGCCCTCCATTCACATAACCCAATAAAGACTCAAAGTGTTAAAAGCTCCAAAACAGCACTGGTTCTATTACTCCATATGCAGAAATTCACAGTTAAGAGTGCTAGAACAGCACTATGAAAACAGAGTTTTGGGAATGCTCAAAAATTACAACAAGTTCACAAACATACAGCAAATAAAAGTCTCTTAAGCGTACGCAGACGCAAATATTTATAGGCATCTAAAGGATAGCCTATGCGTGCTGCTAAAAATGGAAAATAACAAACTGTCATGTGTAATTAAAACTAAATTAACACGTCATGAGCCTGCGTGGGTGAGCTGGAGGTCCTGGTCGTCATGGGGATTGAATCCAAAATTGGATTATGTTCCCCACGTCTTGCGAAACACGGGCAAGCCACCGTCTGAGCTGACATGACCAAACAGCTTACGCATCACCGTTGAGCTGCCTTCGTTGACCGGATCTTGCCCCTGTTTGACCGGAGGTATGGATGACGTGGATGATTGAACAAATGGCACAGGAACCTCGAGCACCTTGATACCTAAGTACCCATGTGGCTCGTTTGGCAAAATGACACGTGGAACCTTGAGAACAACAAAAAGGTTGCGGAATCTCCAGATGGCTGCGGAATCATCAGATAGCTGCGGAATCGGCAGAGAGCTGCGGAATGCCTGTAAATATGTCAAAATCTAAACAAAACAGTCACACATTAGCAAAGCTCACTTGATCATGCTTAATGACATCTATGTAATGATATGGGTGGTTTTACATGGAAAATGAGGCGAAAGAGAGAGATAAGTGATGAAAAACAGTAGGTAATAGTGGATGATGAGGTGTAAGTTAGAGGCTCTACAGGACCATACGTAGTAAAAGAGGTCACAAATGGAGGAGTGGTCCAGCTAGTCAAAGTCAATGGAGAGCCCTTCCCAGGAAAAGTTAATGGCACGCACCTCAATCCCTACATGAGTGGGCTAGCTATCTGACTAACTGGCCAAAGCACAATCTTCGTGATCCAAGGAGCTAGACAAAGCCACAAGACTATAAACACACACCCTAGAAGTCGATACCAAATAAAGGACACGATTCAGACGTGGATGATTTGGAATCACGAATGCAACAAGTCTATCAAATAGTAGAACAGTGCATCGTGGACCTTTGGGCATTATGGGAACAGTTGGAAGGGCTTCGTGCCAAGATCGCCATACTAGTAGAGTGACTTGAGACGAGTTACGATGATTGTGTTCGGGGCCTGTTGGGCATGGAATCCCCCCACAGTAGGTTTTGGGGCTCATAGCCGAAGTTTTGTTCAAAGGTTTTGTAATACTCCATGAATTGCGAGTGTGGAGCATGATGTAGAGGTTAACTCATAGGGCTGTACCCCCTAAAGTAATGTAATGTAATGTAAAGTCATGTCGGCCTACCCATGGTCCATGAATCATGGGATTGTATAAATAGAGCAAGGCTCTAAGTTGTAAAGATAGTGGATGAGAGAGTAAGTAGTGAAGGAAAGGGTTGAGCTTAGAGTAGGACTCTATGTGTATTGAGTCATAGTGGTAGGAAGACACTCTGAAGCTGAGTGCAGAGAGGCCTAGTAGGGTCCACAGCTGAGTGCGTGGACCCATACAGCTAAATGCATAGGGTGAAGTTGAGTCTATAATCGAGATTGAAGATTAATAAAGACAAGGTTGATTATAAATACTGTGTATCTACATTTCATCTTACATTTATGCATTTATATTGGTTGATGATTGTGCACACTTATATGAATGTTGTGTTGGGTGTGGAGCATGATTATTTAGAGGTCTTTGTTTCAGCCAAATGTATACCCCAGGAAGTTTGTACACCCCTCCACACGGGGGGGTGCGGGGGGGACTTGTCCCCCCTACGGGGATCTGGGGGTGATAATCCTCCCTGGCTAGGGGGTCTGGGGGCCAGCGGTCTCCCAGCAGGGGTTTCAGGGGCAGTGCCCCCAAAGCTAAAAACAGATGTAAAATTGCCTTGTAAAGTATAGTAATTTCTAGTCAATCTGGGTCATTCATTAGGCAGATGATCTGAAGGTAGAACTTATGTCTAGTTTAGGGTTTTTTTCCCTAGAAGGAAACCCCTCTCTTTGTATGAGGGCATTGTATTGAGGCTATGTAATAGAAGTGTACTCTCTGAGTGAGAAACAAAGAGGTGAGACTATGAGAGAAAATAGAGGATGTTACAGCAGATCTGCTATAGGTTGTGCCTCTTCATTTTGCTAGATAATAGAAAGGAAGGACTTGCTGTTCGGGGTGGACGTAGCCCAAAATGGGTGAACCACATATATCTGTGTCTCTCTAGTTTTATGCATTTTCTGTGTTTATATTTATGCAATATTCTATGATTTCCATTGCTCTGTAATATACAATTTTTTAACATGTTGAATGATAAATAAGAATATTGGGCTCACACAGATACATTAAGTGCTATAATAATAATGTGGTAAGCATAAGGAATCGGGGTAGTACTTTCTTCGTGCTGCAAATAGAGCTGAGCGAAGGCAGCTTCATGAGTGTGAGGGATAGATAGTAGTGCAAAGCAGCGTGTGCGAAGGGTAAAACCACGAGCCTCCCCCAAAAATCATCAAGACATCCCTAAGGTGTGGAAACCTAGTTCCAACACCCTCCTATACTACCTCCAACGAGACCTTACTCTGTGCACCATGGACTATTGCCGAAAGGGCCGGTAGTTTTGGGATTTGTTTGGCTAAATTACCTTAGAACCTAGGTCAGGCCCATACAAGCCAACAATGATCATGCATGCAAATAGTAAGTGCAAGATTCAAAAAATGGGAAAGAATGCATGTGTGTGAAGCGAGTCGCCACAATAATGACTATCGGCGCAAAAGCCAGTGTCATGAATGTGACAACAATGAGATACAAACAAAAAATGAAAAGGTTCTTATACAAGCTACGATACACATAAATGATAGTAGACAGTCATTGAAATCAAGTAGACAACACTTACACAAACCGAAACATAAAAATTGACAGAAACACGGAGCAAGACATGCAAAGCAAGCTTACACTGAAACAACTGATTTGAATGTGTCGATGAATCCTAGATGTGATGTGGGTTGCCAGAGCTACAAGATTGATATGGGTAATGAGCTTTGCAGCATCTGGTTCATAAGTTTTGATAAAATTGAGGTTATGACATGCATGCCATAAATCTAGGTAAAGCGACACTTGGTGGGAGGTTTCTAAAATGAGCTTGCATGTAACCTCCAGTGGCTAAAAATAGATCCCTAAATGTAGGGATGCCTTCACATGTTGCCTTGGGAAAAGTAGTCCATGCATGCAAATCAATGTTGTTCAGTCCTATTAGCTCTGCTACATATCTTTGGTATTGAAGGTCAGGGATGAGCTTGATTGTGATTGGTTATGCTCAAAGGAGGCCTATAATGGTGGTTCTCACCTTTTTCCTTTACCCTGTTCATCCTCCCTCCATCTCCCTTTCCCGTGCTTTTCTATTAAAAACCATATAAAAACCCCTATTTCTTAAGCGCCAAGTGCTAAAACCCAAAACCTCATAAAACCGTGCCCATAAAACTTTGTGCCTTCGTAAACTCGTCGCCCGTAGCCTCAGTCGTTGATTTCTGCTCGCTGATCCAACGGCTCTCATCGCACCCGATAAAGAGACCCACATGATTGAATCCTCACCGTCTGATCATCTTTACTAGAGATCCAATAGAAGTCAATCTCCCCGCATCCACAAAGCGATGAAATGTTAACGTGCGATGGATAGTGGTTTTCCTCTCTCCTCTGCTTCCACGCATAACACACTGAATGGAATCGCACACCCTCGCTCTTTACCGCCCAACGCCCCGAAGGCAGTGCGACCGATACCACTTACCACTTTAGCTTATGACCCCGCCCGATAACTGCTGTGCTCTTTTGCCGCCCAACCACCATTGGATCTGTCTGCCTAAGATCCAACAACCCACGTTCACCCACTTCCACCTCCTCCGATACCCTTCACCAAGCCATCTCCAACGTCTGTCCTCCCAATCTAACAGTTTACCTTTCTCCCTCATCTAGCTCATCCATCACCACATAGTCCACGTCCCTTGATCGTTCCATGCACCTAAAGGACGAAGGTGATCAACTCACCAATAACAGTTGTGGTTTCTCCTCAACAACCACATTTAACAGAGAGTATGGCTGAGGAGGAAAAGGATAGAGCTTGAGCATGTAACTGCATTTAGCAGTTATGGAACTTCATGGATACGAACAATCCAGCTACCTGAGAAGACAATAGAGCACCCGAGAAGATTAAATTCACCCACTGAGACAAGTAAACAAACTCAGAGACTCTATCAGGCAGTTAAATGCTGTTGGTGGTCAATTATTACCCCTCCATACCTAAAATAGCCAAGTGCCTATGCAATGAAACTCTATATATACCCACAAACAAGATGTAATCAAGGTTGATGGTTGATTTTTTTATGTAAGGTTCAACTTTTGGAGACTGTAACTATTTTGACACTTGTATCATCTCATCATCATTTTCAACTAATGCAAGCTTCTTTTGTTGTTAATTGCTCACTTTCCATCTATCTTCTCTTCTAAGTTGTGCCTGATATGTTGTATGCCTAAAATCTTGATGTTTAGCATTAGAGTAGCTGTCATCCTATCTTTGTGTTAAAATCTTACATGTATCATTGAATAAGTTATTCAAGATTCTAGTCATATGGTGCCAGAGAGCTATCATCATGTCTGTGCATTAGTATATTAGATTTGCAGACTTCTTTACTGGTTGCAGCTGTCCATCATATAGTTTGTGCATTTGCTGGTGTGGTCATTATTCTCCATATTCACCTAACCTTAAACTGTGAGTAGTTGGTGGTCTAAAGCCTTGTAGTATAGGGGTGTTCACACATGTCTAGAGTCAAGAAAAGTAGAAGTGGTTAGCTGGTTTGGACAAGTATCGTTCCTTCCATTCATCCATTTGCAACAATAATTTGAATTTATATGTTACCAGGCATCTCTGAGCTACAACCTATGAGAGTCTCTTGGAATCCTAACATAATTGGCGCCATTGCTGAGGAGAGGATATTGAAGCTCAGCTTCCCTGGGGAAATGACACAATTCTAGCTTTGATGATAGATAAAGTCTAGAAACATTTCTGGTTGTAATCATCTATCTAGCGACTCCACATTACAGTTCTAGCTCAGTTTGTGAGGCATACTCAGAGAAATCCTCAAAAATCATGAGTTGACCCAGTGCCTGACCCTGAGAATATTGTTAAGAATATAAGAACATCATAGAAAGGAGCATCAGGATCATGAAAACCTAAAAAATCTTATGTATCTCTGCAAGAGAAGTTTATACCTGAGAATGTACAGTTCGAAGATATAGAGCCTATCATTGTTAGTGAAGATATACCTTTAGAGATTCATAAAGCTCCTTGTTCATTAAGTTTCCCATATGGTCCATCATATTCCTTTGTCCCTGTAATCTATTTCACTTCTCCCTACCATTCAATATGTCGGTATCCTTCTACCCACCCCAGTCATGGCAGGACAACAAGCACCCACGAAGATGGAAAGAATCATAACTACTAGGTGTGGACCCCTGCTCTTTCCTGTTCCTTTGAATGCCATGCCTGCAAGAGAGTATCATAAATACATGCCTAAGTTCACTGGTACAGAGGTAGTAACAACTGAAGAACACCTTGAATATTTTAATAGTTATGTTGATAACCTAGATATCAATGAGGATGATGTGTGGATGAGAGTGTTTGTCCAAAGCCTTGATGGAGAGGCTAGAAAATGGTTCAGAGAGCTAGCCCCTAGGTCTATAGTAGACATTGAAGCATTAGATAATGTATTTTTGAAGTATTGAGGAGATAAAAAAGACATGCTATATTACCATACTGAGTTTGGAAATCTCAAGAGGGAGAATGGGGAATCATTGCCTGATTTTAATAAAAGATTTAATCATATGTATAATAAAATACCCGATGAAGTAAATAATACCCCAACTTCTATCAAACTCACTTATGCCAATGCTTTTGACTCTGATTTTTGCCTACTATTGAGAAAAAGAAGATGTGCCACTCTAGTCGAAATGTAGGATGCAACCCTAGAGGTAGAGTCTAATATCATGGCTGCAGAAAAGCTCAAAGGTCATGTTGATAGAAGGAGGCAGAGAGGTGAGGCTTCTTCTTCCTCTGCTTCATCTTTAGAATCAAAGTTAGATAAAATGACTAAAATGATAGAGTCATTGGCTGTTGAGATATCCAAGCTGAAGGTTGAGCAGAGTTCTGGGAAGGCAAGGCTTCCAAAGACATTTTCTCCAAGAAACCCAAATCCATTCAGAAGAACAAATGATTAATTGCAGGTCATTTAGAGGGGTAACGAAACCGGTCAACAACAAAAGGTTAAGGCTCCTTTCCAAAACGTAGTCATGGAGGCGGAATTGTTTGAAGAGGTGAATGAAATCCACCGCATGGAAGATAAGGGCACCGTTGCCTTCTTAACATTGGCTGCCTATGAAGAATCATTGTTCCAGGACCAAACCGGTCAAGAGTGGGACAAAGAGACTGTTTTGCAGACTAATGAACATCAAAGATATAATCAGAGGTCAATACCAAGCAATGTCAAGGAGAATCCAGTCTAGAGAGCTGTTGTCCCCTTAGAGTACTAAAACATCAAACAGAAAAGGCCAGCAGCTGACCCAGTCATCCTCAAAGTACCAGCTCAAGAGGTAAGAGTTCCTGACAAGTCCCCTTCCCCTTTCAGCTTTGAATTAGAAGTCCAAAAGTTAAAAATATATGTGCCTCTGATAGAACTTGCAAGGAGTGAAGTTTTTAGAAAGCCTATCCTTGATGCTCTTGAGCTGAAATCCGTGCAAGCCTCCACTGACTATGTCAATTTGCAAGATGACAAACCTGCATTTGTGCTTAGCCAAATGACTAAACCTACTGATGATAATCCCCCATCATTTTATGTCTTCTTGACCATTCATGACAAAATCCTCCACAATTGCCTGCTAGACACAGGGGCCAGCCACAATCTCATGCCCAAAGCTGTCATGGAAGACTTAGGGCTTGATATTACCAAACATTATCATGATCTATTCTCCTTTGATTCAAGAAAGGTGAAATGTCTAGGGTTGATCAAATATTTAGATATTACCCTAACTCAGCTACCCATGAAGAGCATGATGATGGACATTGTGGTAGCAGATGTCCTTCCTAAGTTTGGCATGTTGTTGTCCAGAGGATGGATTAAGAGACTGGGTGGGACATTACAAAATGACTTATCTTATGCCACTATCCTTGTCTTTGGGGGAGAAAGCAGGAGATTATATAGAAATGCATAGTTGGCATACATCATCAGTGACGAGAAGAATCCTTCTAATCATCCTATTTACGTTGTGGACACTGATTTTCGAGCATGTATTCTCGAAATTGAAGAATCCTAGAAGGCCTCATTGCAGCTCAAGAAACCAATAGTCTAGGCCATGGGAGAGCAAGGAAGTCAGGTTTGGGAGATGGTTTTTGATGGAGCATGTTCAAGGGAAACTGCAGGAGCAGGGGTGGTGCTGATTTCTCCAAAACAAGAAAGCACACATCTATCTTTTAAGTTGGCTTTCCAGGTCACCAAAAATATAATAGAGTATGAGGCTCTGATATTGGGTCTTAACACAGCTAAAGACAGAGGAATCAGAAACATAAACGTGTTTGGAGATGTCGATCTCATCATTCAGCAAGTGAACGAAACATTTCAAGAAAAACACCCAAGGCTGAGAGCATATAGAGATGAGGTATGGAGACTTAAAGATTATTTTGATAGTTTTTGTATCTCATATATCCCTAGAGTAAAGAATCAGCTTACTGATTCACTTGTTATATCTGCTAGCATGTTTATCCCTCCTATGCCTCCTAGACTAGCTTATGAAGTTTAGATGAAATATAGAGCATCCTTACTTGATAATATCCAACATTAGAAAGTTTTTCAAGATGATGATGAGGTAAATAGGTTTTTTCAAGTCATTGATGAATTTTCTGAAATGCACATCGATCAAGAGAATGAAGCCTTGGAGGAAAACCCCCAGCCCCAGATTAGAAACAAAATTGGAAAAGATAGCATTGGCCAGCTGCCCAACAATCAAATAACTAACGGTCTAGTTCCCTTAGAAAATCTGTTTGACCAGAATGATGTGCCTTATAAGGCTGCCCAAAAAGAAGATCAATCTATAGTCTATAAGTATAACATAGGGAGTCTAGAGAATCCAAGATACATAAATCTATCCACCCATCTATCTACTACCCAAAGTTCTAAGTACTGCAATTTAATGAAGCAATTTGCTGATGATTTTACCTGGGAATATAGTGACCTCAAAACATATTAAGAAAAGATCATCCAGCATAAAATTCCTTTAGAGAAAAACACCATCCCTTTTAAACAGAAACTGAGGCCCATAAATCCTTTGCTCCTCCCTCTGATTGAAAAAGAATTCAAGAAGTTGTTGGCTACCAAAATCATAGTCCCCTTAAGATATTCAAAGTGGGTAGCCAACTTCGTAGTTGTGAGGAAGAAAAGTGGAGAAATCAGGCTTTGCATTGATTTAAGAAATCTAAACAAATGCTCTAAAAAAGAAAATTATCCTCTACCCAAGATGGAGCATTTGCTCAAAAAGTCTCGGGAGCCAAAGTAATGTCTTTCCTAGATGGATTTTTAGGGTATAATTAGGTTGTTGTGGATCAAGATGACCAAGAGAAGACTGTATTCACCACTCCTTGGGGAACTTTTATGTATTCCAAGATGCCTTTTGGGCTGATGAATGTTGGAGCCACCTTTCAGAGAGCTATGGATATAAAATTTTTAGGAGAGAAGGATAAGTTTGTCCTTATCTACCTAGATGATATAACAATGTACTCTAGCCCATCAGGACCATTTCCAGCATTTGAAGAGAGTGTTTCTAAAGTGCAGAAGGTTTGGGATTTTAGTCAATCCTAAAAAGTCACAGTTTTCTTTAGAAGAAGGCAAGTTGTCAGGAAATATTGTTTCTACTGCAAGTGTCATAATTGACCCATAAAGAGTAAGAGTAATAGAGACCTTGTTTGTCCCGAGATCAAAGAAGGATATCTAGTCCTTTTTGGGCAAGATAAATTTTGTAAGGAGGTTTACCCAAATTTTGCAGAACTTCTAAAACACATTATCTCCAAGTTGAAAAAGGGGTCAAAAATAAAATGGATTGATGCAACAAGAAGATCTTTTGAATCCATCACGAGAGCTATTATGGAAGCTCCTACTTTGATCAACCTAGATTATAGCAAGGAGTTCCATATATTTTCATTCGCCTCTAATGACACCCTTGCAGCAGTTTTGTCGCAAGCAGGTGAGGAAGGTTCAGAGCATACAGTGGCATTTTTCAGCAAAACCTTAAGGGATGCTGAGTTGAGGTATGATATCATGGAAAAACAAGCATATGCTCTTATCAAATATTTGAAAGCTTTCAAAGTTTACATTCTGCATTCCAAGGTAATTGCATATGTGCCCTCTGCTTCAGTAAAAGATGTCCTAATGTAGCCAAATGTTGATGGAAGAAGGGCTAAATGGATTGCAAATCTTATTGAATTCAACATAAAATTGAAGCCTGCCAAGCTTGTCAAAGGTCAGGGCCTTGCTAGATTAATGGCTGAAGAAAATTGCAAAATGTTGGACATGAATTTGATAAGCACAAATTCAGAGGATGATTAGATAGAAGAAGAAATAGTGGAACCAGGGAAAAACCAATCATTGACAAAAAATTTAGCTTCATGTGAATGGTATTCTACAATAGCTCAATTCTTGCTGAAGCTAGAAGTTCCTCCAAGCCTTAGTTCAAGTCAAGCCAAAACTATCAAGCTTAGGGCAGCCAAATACTGCATTCATGAAAATCTGCTCTACTGGAGGGACTCCTGTGGGATTCTGTCGAGGTGTTTGGACAAATAGAAATCCATGGAGGTGATGCAGTAGTTTCATTCCAGCATGTGTGGAGGGCACCACTATTGGAAAACTACAGCCCATAATATCCTCAGAGCTGGACAATATTGACCCACCTTGTTTCTGATGTCTTTTCATTTATTACATCGTGTGGTAGGTGCCAAATATTTGAAGGGAAACAACAATTAAAGTCCCTGCCCTTAAAGCCAATACGTGCTAGTCACCCTTTTCAGCAGTGGGGCTTAGATTTCATAGGGGAAATCAATCCACATTCCAGTGGCCAACACAGATGGATCTTAGTAGCCACTGATTACTTCACTAAATGGATTGAGGCCATCCCTACCAGAAAGGTTGATCATCATGTGGTCATGAAGTTCTTGACAGAGAATATCTTCACCAGGTTTGAATGTCCATATAAGTTAGTCACAGACAATGTAACAACCTTCAGGGCAAAAGCGTTGGTGGACATGTGTGACTCAATGGGCAGTAAGCTAGTTCATTCCACCTCATACTACCCTCAAGGCAATGGTCAAGCAGAATCTTCCAACAAGAGCCTGATAAGGATAATTAAAAAGTTGTTGGAAGACAACAAAAAGAATTGGGATTCTAAGCTCAAGTATGCATTGTGGGCTGACAGAGTGACCACTAAGAAATACACAAGTAATTCTCCATTCAAGCTGGTACATGGCACTAAGGTTGTATTCCCAATACAATTAACCCTCCTTGTGGCAAATTTCTTACAAGAAGAGCAGAATGAGGCAGAGGACACGGAAAAAAGGATCACTGATTTAGCAGAGGTACATCAAATCAGAGAACAACTGGTTGAGAAGTCTGCAACAAATCAAAAGAGAATCAAGGAAGCCTTTGATATAAAGGGAAAAGAAGATGATTTTCAGGTTGGAGACTTGTTTCTTAAGTGGGATGCACTAAAAGAGAAGAAAGGAAACCATGGGAAGTTTGATGCCCTATGGACGGGACCTTTTGTCATCACTCAGATCCAGGGGAACAATACTTTCATGGTGCAAAGTATGGAAGGAGAGACAACTTTTGATGGCCCTGTTAATGGGCGATTTTTGAAAATTTACGTTGTCTAAGGTCTTCAGGCCTTAAAGTTGTAAATATGTCATTTTATCAGTTTTAGTGTAAGCTTAATTAGACTCCATGCCCAATGGAACACTAGGAAATTTTTCTCATTTGGTTTTGGTAGGGAAGGGATTTGTCTATAGTTCTTGAAACCTCACAGGGAGGATCTCATCCCCAGAAGGAGCCAGTGTTAGCTTTGCTACATATCTTTGGTATTGAAGGTGAGGGATAAGCTTGATTGTGATAGGTTATGCTCAAAGGAGGCGTATAATGGTGGTTCTCACATTTTTCCTTTACCCTTCTTATCCTCTCTACATCTCCCTTTCTTGTGCTTTTCTGTGAAAAACCATATAAAAACCCCTATTTCTTAAGCCCCGAGCGCTAAAACCCAAAACCTCATAAAATCATGCCCATACAGCTTTGTGCCTTCGTAAACTTGCCGCCCATAGTCTTAACTATTGATTTCCACCGGCTGATCCTACGGCTCTTGTCATGCCTGACAAAGAGACCCATGTGATTGAATCCTCACCATTCGATCATCTCCGCCGAAGATCCAACGACAGTTGTTCTCCCTGCATCCACAAATTGATGAAACGTTAACGTGCGATGGAGAGTGGTTTTCCTCTCTCTTCCTCCGCCACGCATCATGCACCGAGTGGAATCGCATGCCCTCGCTCTTTATCGCCCAACGCCCCAAATGCAGTGTGACCGATACCGTTCACCGCTTCACCTCATGACCCTGCCCGATAACTGCCATGCACTTTCACTGCTTGACCACCATTGGATCTATCTGCCTGAGATCCAACGACCCACGTTCGCCCTGCTTCCACCTCCTCTGATACCCTTTGCCAAGCCATCTCCATCATCTGTCCTCCCCATCTGACAGCCAACCTTTCTCCCTCATCTAGCTCTTCCATCCGCCACGCAGTCCACGTCCCTTGACTGTTCCGTGCACCTGAAGGATGAAGGTGATTGGCTCACTAGTACCAGTTGTAGTTGCTCCTCAACAACCACATTTAATAGATAGTATGGCCGAGGAGGAAAAGGATAGAGCTTGAGCGTATAACTGGATTTAGCAGTTATGGAACTTCATGGACACGAACACTCTAGTTGCCTGAGAAGACAACAGAGCACCCAAGAAGATCATATTCACCCACTGAGATAAGTAAACATGCTTAGAGATGACATCAGGCAGTTAAATGCAGTTGGTGGTCAATTATGACCCCTCCATACCTAAAATAGCCAAGTGCCTTTGTAATGAAACTCTATATATACCCACAAACAAGATGTAATCAAGGTTGATGGTTGATGTTTTGATGTAATGTTCAACTTCTGAAGACTGTAACTATTTTGACACTTGCAACATCTTGTCTTCATTTTCAGCTAATGCAAGCTTCTTTTGCTGTTAATTACTCATTTTCCATCTATCTTCTCTTCTAAGTTGTGCCTCATATGTTGTATGCCTGAACTCTTGATGTTTAGCATTAGAGTAGCTGTCATCCTATCTCTGTTTTAAAGTCTTGCATGTATCATTGAATAAGTTATTAAGATTTGTAGTCATCTAGTGCCAGAGAGTTGTCATCCTGTCTATGCATTAGTAGATTAGATTTGCAGACTTCTTTACTGTAGCCGTCCATCACATAATCTTGTGCATTTGTTGATGTTGTCAGTATTCTCCATATTCACCCAACCTTAAACTATGAGTAGTTGGTGGTCTAAAGCCTTGTAGTCTGGGGGTGTTCACGCATGTCTGGAGTCAAGCAAAGTAGAAGTGGTTATCTAGCTTGGACAAGCATCATTCCTTCCATTCATCCATTTACAACAATAAGTTGAATTTATATGTTACCAGGCATCTCCGAACTACAACCTAGGAGAGTTTCTTGGAATCCTAACAAGTCTCGAGGGGAACCGGTCAACCTTAAGGCACATGCATTGATCTGCAAGACTGGGACTAAAATTTGCATAGTTCCTGAGCTAGCTGTCGTAGACGGATTGTGCAATTTCTGGGGTCAGCAGGTGACTACCTCCCAGAATTGGTCAATTTTTTTGCTGAGCAGTAGTGTTGGGTCAGATTGCATAGTATTCTAGAGGAAGACTCCCTGAATTCTCTGCGAAATTTTGGAGCCTAGCCAGTTTTCAGGCTAATTTGCACAATTTCTAGAGGGAAGGTTGGCTCCCTCCTAGAATTACGCAATGTTCTGAGGGAAGCCTGACAGACTGCTTTGCGTAATTCTTGAGCTCAATAGGTTAACCAACTGATTTGTACAATTTTTGGAGGGAAGGCTGGTTCCCCTCCATAATTGTGTAAATTTTCTGGGGAAGCTGCTTGTCCTGCACATGGTCTATGTCTAGAAATACAGCTTATGAGGGAGAGAAGAAAACTAAAATGCATAGGTTGGTAGGCTACTGAAAAAACAATGAAGCCTATGTATTTGACAGTGCAAGACATGCTGCTAGGATGCATGGTAGGGAGGCTCCAAAATGAAGCTAAGGCAAAATTTTGGAGGGTGGTTGTAGCTGCTATAATAGTTCCATAAGGGAAGGTAAAGGTCATTTTATCTTGGTCTTCTGGGGAAATCTATATTTGGTTGTAACCACTAAATATGTCTAAAAGTGAAAAACCATTCTTCTTGGATAAGGTATCAAGGACTTGGTCTATAAATGGCAAAGGAAAATGGTCCTTTTAAGTAGCTTTATTGAGTCCTAATAGTCTACATATTTTCTCTAATTCCCTTTCTTTTTAGGGATGATGACAAGTGGAGATACCCATTAACTATCAGAAATGGGGTAAATGAAGTTGGCATTCAGGAGTTTATGCCATTCTTCTTTCACTACCTCCTTTAGTGCAGGCTTCATGCATCATTGCGGTTATCTAACATGTTTGCAACCATATTTTAAGTAGATGTGGTGAGTACACAAGTTGGGATGAACCCCTTTCATATTTGTATAATCCCATGCAAACACTTTTTTGTACTTTTGTAACAAGTGTAACAATAATCCTTTTTGCTCAGTAGTCATGGTTGGATTAACATTTAGATATTTACCTGGTTCTATTTCAATTGGGTTGTTGTTGATGTTTAGAGTGGTCTTCATGTATTCAAAGTTCAAATTTTCTACATCATCTTTCCCCCCCAATTTTGCAATAAAAGTAACAAAAAACGAATTACTAATAAAAGAATTTATGATATCATCTTCTATCTCGTCCTTGAAGTATTGGGATTTCCCAAGGGTAGGAAGTGGATAGGAGTTATCTGACTTGGGTTCGAATTCACCCCACAAGGGGTTTCCTAAATCCATACTTGGTTTTGCTAGCGGGTAGCGACTAAGGTTCTTGGTGGCCTAGTCATCTGAAATTATCATAGACCTAGACCTGCATCATATGAATGCATCCGCAGTGGCTAGCTAAGGACTTACTAGAATCAAAGGATGTCCCTCCAGGTTTGATTTAGTATGTAAAATGAGGAAACGAGATGGATATCTCTAAGAATATACTATGATCACTATGTCTTCCAACACCCCCACTTGGGTAGAGACCTCAACTGTGAGCTTAGACCGTCAACATAAGGTGGTATGAGTGCAAGGGGCCCTGCTACTATGACAACTCCGAATTCTTGAATACACCGTTATGGAGTTCTTTTGTTTTATCTTGTAATTCTATTTTAGTGTGGCACAACTTTGTCTAGTTTTGTTGAAACTCTATCACTGTTTTTTTAACCAACAAGGCCGATTTTCCTTGTGGTGGATTGAAGTCCCTTAATTTTTTTAACAAATATTCTATCAGTATTGTATATTAAATTTTGAAAATAATAATTTTTTTAAACTCTCTATATATATAATAATTAAAAAATCAAATTATTTCATTTCTTTTTATAATAAAATTAAGATAATTTATATATTAATGATTAACTTTTAGTTTTTATAATTTTTGAAGAAATTAACCTTTACATTTTATAATGTGATTATATATGGAATTGAATTGTAAAGTCTCTGCAAAAAAATTACCCGAAAATAAATTATTAAAATATTAATATGAAATGATCACTTTAACATCCACTGGACTAAAAAATAGTCACGAGAATTATGTCATTTAATTTACATTTTTCAATGATTGTGACTCATTTAGAGGCGGTAAAGTTAGAAGAGATTTAACGGACTAGGCTTTTTGAAAGAAAACTGCACTTTTCCAAAGACTTTATATGAACTTTAATGGAGGAGGAATTTGAAATAAAAGTATGGTGGTAGCGTTGACGGTAAGGCACAATTTTACAATTTTGTTGGGACAAAAAAGTCGAGATTTTTTAAAATTTGCAATTTGGGGAGTGTTTGTATCATTTTTTTGATGGTGAAAATGGATTCAACATTATCAAACACTCTTAAAGCACCTAAAATTATGGGGCTTGAGAAATGTAACTTAGATTTCCAAAAAATTCTACAAAATTTTCTCAAAATTACCATTATTTTTGGAGTATAATTATAGCCTCTTTAAACTACTCTAGGTAAAATACTTAAATAACTTGGTAATTTCATGGGAAATTTTCTTCCCATGGTTAGAAACGGAAGCTAAGTATATGACATGAGGTGTTCTACGAAGTCCACAAATTCTCAAAGAAGACAGTTTTTTTTGACTAAATTCATAAACAAATATTAAAAAAACCCTGAAATTCTGAAATTTGATAATTGTAATCCAAATTTATGCTATCTTATCATAATCTTGTAAGAATTTCCATTAATTTCCACAGTACTCTATAGATTTTTCAAACTTACTTTTATGACACCATGCAAATAGTTTATAACATGGATATGGCGTTTAATAAATTTAATACATATATTTAAAATTAATTCAATGTTGAATAGATTATTATATGGATTTGTATTTATAAATCCCTAGTAAAAAAAGTCGACACACATACCTAAAATTTGGGCTTTGCCTATTTTTTCTTTTTTCATTGTTATTTTAGATAGATACATAATAATATATATTTATTTATAATATTCTATTTAAATATGTATTAATATTAATTTTGAATATTTATTAATATTAAATTTAAAATTTAATAAATAATGTTATAGCTATATTTAAATTTTAATTAAATATTAGTTTTTTTTATTTTTAGGTAATTTATTTATTATAGATTTAGTTTGTTTATAGATGAAATAATTTTTTACACTAAAATTTCATTAAAATTTGGCAATATAATTTCAAGGTAATTTTGTTGTTTAAAATACTCTTTTGAATGCATTAATGGATTCAACACCTTTAAAATCTGCTGGGGTGCTTCAATTGTTATTTGGATTAAGCCATTTAAATTCAAGTTTTCAAAATCTTGGATTTTGATTAAAAGTAACTAGAAAAAATGTCATGAAAATGGTTATTCAATAAGTTAAATGGTTATTCAATTTAAAAGTTATACTATGCCTTTATTATATATCTGAGTTTTTTTTATTATTATTCATAATTTTGGTTCCAAATAATAATGGCTTTGTGTAGCCCATGGACGAATGGATAAGTGCATTGTTAAGGCACTTCTTGTGATAGTCAACATTTAAATCCCCGTGAGACTAGCCTAAACAAAGAAATAATAATGCCTTTATGCAATAAAACAACTAATTGGCTAAAAAACACTACCATTTAACCAAAACACTATTTTTAATGGAAATTATTTTAGGAAATGAGGGCTAGATCAATGTGCAATGAGCAACCAAAGTTGACCTAGGTGAAGAAATTTTAGGGAGCTTATTTATGTGACAGCACACATTAGGCTTTAGGATAAGGTTACCATTTAACCAAAACACTATTTTTAATGGAAATTATTTTAGGAAATGAGGGCTAGATCAATGTGCAATGAGCAACCAAAGTTGGCCTAGGTGAAGAAATTTTAATGAGCTTATTTATGTGACAACACACCTTAGGCTTTAGGACAAGGCGAAAGGAAAACCATTGCTAAAGAAACATCCTCGGTAACTTGGCACCTTTCTAGAAATTTGAGGGCCCATGTCCAAAAATAGAAACAATGATGTAATCCAAATTCTAACTAATAAATGAAATGACTATTTTGGTGAGAATACCACAATACAATTTCTAGCAAGATTGTGAATTATGGTTGTTTAAAAGGGACTTGTGAATACATAAATGGATTTATCAACTTAAGAAACTATTGAGGCACTTGATCTTTGCACAATAAATAACTTAAACTTATAGTTCTTAAAAATATCTATCAAATTATTGTATTTGAAAAAATATTATTTGGACTATTGTAGGATTTTTTGATTTTGATAAATTAGAATAAATTAGACAAAAAATGAAAACATTGTTACAAAATGTTAAGATAGGATGTGGAAAAAAAGAATATTGAATACAAAATGTTAGGAAAATATTTTGATTAATATGTCCATATAAAAGAAAATGTTAGGGTAGATGCCCTAAAAAATGAAGGCAAAATAAAATGTTAGATTAGACATAAGAGAAAAAGAAATCAACTCTGAAAGTGTTGCAAAACTAAATGCCACTACTTTATTCTAAATTTAGTTTGAAAAATAATAAGTTGTGTGCATTTTGTTTAGATGCCACACTAGGTTATTTTATCCAATTATACAGTTGCATCATAATTGGATTTGTTTTAAATTGATTTTCATAAGTTGAAAATAAATTGGCTCAATAGTTTAATCTGAGCTAATGGAGGGAATAAATTATAGAAATAGATTGTTCATAAAAATAAAATATTGGGTTGCTAGTTCAAATGCACTTTGAAAGGATAAGTAAAAATGTTACGAATAGAAGGGTAGGTAGAAATGTGAAAGTTTGAGACGTTGAAATGCTTATTTCCTAAATCTCAAAACATTAGGAAACATATTGATAATGGGAGTTCGAATAACCAAAGTTTTAACCTTATGTTATTTCATTTATATCCTATCACTTCATTCGTTAAAATCACCCGAACCCACAGTCGTCACATTCGCCTGTCATATCTGTTATAGACATATTTGGGCACTGCAACCGCATTCATATATGTCCATAAACCAAGGGCTTCTAAGTACCTAAAAGTGTTGTTTCATAAGTCAGTTGATTACAGCATCTCCGAGAAGTTCTCCATGGAAAACTACTCAGAACTGGTCAAAATTGGACCATACAGACTGCTCAGTGCAAAGGGTGTGATGCATCTCACCTACCACATGCAAAAAGTGTGATGCATACTAAAAATCCCTTCTGTAGGGTGCGATGGGTGAGAGTAGACAGATGGAAGAGATAGTTTGCAAGGTGGATGACCATGGAATCTTCCAGAAACTTCTCCTGTAACACTTGCCTCTCTCAATTCGCCCAGGAATGAGTAAGAGATCATGAATCTCCAAGTGGAAAAATAAACTATCAGAGAGAAGACACTAATCAAAATCCTAGAAGCTGACTCACCCCCTTGCAATCATCTATATATGGATCCCTCATCCCAGAGATCCAGGGGCTAGAATTTTGTATCTTGTAAGGAATTATTGTTGGTTTCTTAGTGGAACATCATAGTGTTGGGTGATCTAAGTTTTTCATGAGGTGAAGAAGGGCTTTCATGCTGGGAGGATGACGCTGGGTCAGATCAACGGGTTGTAATCCTCTCTTCTAATATTTATATCAATAAAGCTATTCAAGTTTTCCTCCACATTCTTGTTTGTTTGATGATATATGCATATGTGTGGTCAATATATATATGGTCCTATATTGTTTATGATTGTAGATTTCTGTACTTTCAAGATATTATGCTTCTTTGACTTTATAGGTACTCTTTGAAGCGGAGTGATCAAGGAAGGAATGGAAAAGATCCATCAGAGGGGAGAAGAAATAAGCAAAGAACCAAGCGAAATATTGAGGTTGGTATTCTTTGCTCCTCTCCTATCTACTTCTCATAAAGGAAAATGAAAGTAACTTTAGTTTGTTTGTTTCTAAGTTAGCTACCCATCTTAGTGGGACTAGCAGCTCTCCATGGACATAATATTTCCCGATAACAAAATGGCGACTCCACTGGGGAGCGAATAGCTTGTTTTCTTATCTATATTTGCTTGCTTTATAAACTTACAGGCGGAGCCTGAAGTTAAGCTAGCTAGCCTTCGGACTACATTTGCTATGCAAGTGCAAAGTAGATTAATGCGGCTTCAGTCTATCTGTAGGTTTTGTTTATAAACTCAACAATTAATTTGCAAACATCCTAATTGCCCTAGTGGTGGCTCAAGTATCCTCATTAGATCAGCCCCTGTGACTTGTATTTACTGACTATCATTAGCTCAGCCTAAATCCCTGAACTAAGCTGCAAATTGTGACCAAGAACAAAGTTGAAGTCTCGTCCTTGGACCATCGTACCTTCTCCTCTTGGGAATCTGGATGCATCGCACCTCCTATGTGTATTAGGTGGGATGCATCGCTCTTTCCCTATGTTACAGGTGCGATGATCAGATAAGATTGTTTCTGCCTATAGATTTTGGTTTTTGTTCACTCTCTTCAACTTTATTCAGGAGTTTTACTATCTGTGATCAGTATACCACTGTGGAAACTCCCATCCTTTGCATGATTTGGCCTTTGTTGTACAAAGAACTGTAAATGTTTTTATGTATTGTTCACCATTTATGTTTCTCCTTTACAAAGAAGTAGTGTAATCAAACTATCATCTTTTGATTTGGAAGTGTCGCAAGTGTCGTTTTCAGTCAAAGAAAAGAATCCTACTATTCTTGATCGTCGATTACACTGTTACTCTTGTATTTGATTTGAATTAATAGTTTTTCAAGTGTCGAAAGAAGTTTTCAATTCAAAATCACAAAGTGTCATTATTATCTTCCTTTCTTCTTTTGAAGAGAAAATCGTTAGTACTGTCACTTGAAACGATTCAGATTTGTACTTAGCATTCTTTTTGTCATTCACACATTAAGAAAGTGAAAACAAATACATGCATGTGCATTTTCATTTATACTGCTTGTTGATTTTGATTTAGGACAATGCATCTAGTGTGTGCTCTTTACTCTATTTTGAAACGATCTCATCTCTCTTTCTTTATTAGCTAGGATTTTCATTGCAAAAAGAAGATTAAATGATTGTTTATCATCTTAGATTGCATTTTAGGAATTGTATATGTACATAATGCGGTGAACCTGAAAGGAAAACTTCTTAAGAAAGATCAACTATAAAATAAATTCAATGAACATAAAAACTCTTTGGAACCTAACGCACAACATTTAGAAGTCTAGGCTAGAGATGTATTCCGGTGTCGCAAAGCCTGGTAACTATCACTTTCATCGTAGGTTGGGTGATTCCTCCTCTTTGAGATGACAAGTTCCAGTACGGACTTGTGCTCCCACATACCATCGAGCATATATTGGGATACCACAATAGGCTATATCCTTTATCCTTAGGAAGTTGTGTCTATCGCCCTATCCATCACAATGCACTAAACACAACAATCGGGAAGATTGACTACCGTACCGTAAAAAGTTGCAGTTTTGTGATTGGTTTAGTAATCCCTCTGTCTAGATTTCCAGAGTAGTCTCTTTCATTCCTTTTCAGACTCCTTAAAGGAAAAGGTCCATCTGAGCACTTGTCACTTTAGGCTCATTAAAAATCGAAGGCGACTAGAGTCATATTTAGCTTTTTCTCGAATCTTAAAAATTGAAAAAGCAAGTTGTGTCAAAGTTTCATAAAATTTATTTTAATCGGAATAACGTCATCGTTCCCTTGTTCATCTTAGGTTGAGAAAAAAAGGGGTCCACCAACCAAGGGTTTCCCCTTGGGGGATATCCTAGTCCTTTCTCCTCTTGGGGAGATGTTGGTTCACCTCATATGGCCACATTGTCCCTCCCAGGACTCTCAATAGGCTTGCCAATATGGTTCTTCTTGACCTCTGTCGTTCAAACCACCACGATTACTAAGCAATCAAGTCAGCAACTAGATGATACTAGAGTTACCCCCCAACCTTATACTTCGTTTGTTTCTCCCTCCCCTCCTTCCTCTTCACTTTGTGAAGCTGGCAAAGCTAAAAACCAAGTAATTAAGAAGAAGAAGAAAGGGGAGGAGAAGAAGAAGAAGGAGCCAAAGACAAAAAGGGGCAACCATGCATCATCTAGCGCAAATCCACACATTGCACCATCCAAACAAAAATATCCATGTGTCATTTGCAAAGGGGACTACTATCATTGAGATTGTCCTTGCATCCCTTGGATCTTAAGGGACTGGTCTCCTCGTTTGCATGATTCGGTGTCGTCAACCTCTGATGATCATGTTGAGAGTTCACCGTCAACTAGTGAAAATGAAGTCTCTAGATAGAAAGGAAAATGTAAATTTCCTTGCAAACTATGTGAAGGCAATCATGTCGTCCACCATTGTCCCTTCCTGGATGAAGCTAAAAGAGTTTTGGATAACCGTCCTGCTTCACTGCTATGGCTTCCTCCTAGATATAAGAAACTCTTGCCGAGTCCGTCACTAGTTCAAAATCCGATTGACACAACTTTGTGGTCGGTCGAAGCATATATCATTGAAGATAAACCCTCTGAATCCACTCCACATGAAAGTCAAAAGGTCAAGGTGGCAGTCGACCCAGTCTTGTCTTGGGAAGGTCCATCCTCAGATGATACAGTTACCGAAGAGAATGAGAATGACACTGTTCAAATTCCTTTCGTAAACACAGACTTCGATGAACATGGGGGAAATCTACCTGCGCCTTTACCATAGGGAGGAAGTTTTTCAGAGTCATATATGGTCGTTTATTTGGTCCCACCTCCAAGCAACCTAGTCGTTTCCTTCCATTGGAATCTACAAGGCAGACCCCGTCTACCATCTAATGTACCATTTCAAATCGTTGTACAAGCTTACATAATGGTCATGGTTGGTACTATCATAGATGAAGGGGCTTCTGTGAGTATTCTTTCCTCAACTGCTTGGAAAGTGCTTGGTTCACCATCGCTTCTGCCTGAGATGTGAAATTTGACAGGCTTCGACAAAGGAACCAGTTGGCCGTTAGGGATCCTTTCAATTTTTCCTATAAATTTGAGAGGGAAAATCATTTTTCTGAATGTAATGGTAGTCCAAGGACCTTTATATTATAATCTACTCCTTGGGCATGACTATGTTTATAGCATGGGAGCCATTGTCTCCTCACTCTTTTGAGTAATGTGTTTTCCACATGAATGCTGAGTGGTCCAACTTGTAGACCAGCTTTCATTCCCCAGCTCACACATAGCTAATAGTCAAATGCCATCCCTAACTGGTCTTTTCACGCAAGGAATGTCTCATCAATCTCTAGTCCATCCACCTGAAGAGCGCAAGTAATTTGGTGGCCATGACTGAAACTCAGGGGGCATGCACTCTAGTTTGCTTCGGCACAGAAACTTCAGGTATAGGGTAGGTTTTCGTGAAGGATATATAACTAGTCTGACACCCATCTGTTTAGGAAAATGGGATTAGACCGGAATAAGATTCCTTCATCAAGGTTAGGTGGTTGGAGCTACAATCACCTTTGTCAAAATGGACTAATCCGAGGAAGTGTTTCTATCTACTACATGGATGGAGACTATGTTGCAAATATGATAAATTCTATATGGTAGCCTAGAAACTCTATTTCACTATACCTGGGGGCATGCAAACCTTTTTGCATGCAAGTGAAGAGTGACCATTTATTTTCTTAGTTTGTAGACTCTCAACCCTCTAAGCTCGTAGGATTGGTCATTCCTAGCTTGCATAATGAAAGGAAACAGAGCAAAGCTTTGAATGGTGCAAGCTCCATAAAAATGGAATCTATCGATGAGACATCCTTATCATGCGACTGGCACAAGCATTTTTTATGAAAAGTTCAAGCTCGTTAAAAATTAAACCTAAGCAATGAGCAAATGTTCCCCTATAGTTCAAGTCCATTAAAAAATGAACCAACCTCTGGTAAATAATCATTGCGAACACATTATCATCAGCTTTGGAGCCTTGCTCATGTTCTTACCATCACCTCCACTCTATTTTAGCCGATCATACACCTCCATTTGATTTTTTTCCCTTTTGAGTAACAATTGTGACGAGTGATTCTGTTAGCCATTCTTGTGAAACTGCCATGATTCAAAAATTCCCAACCTTACCTGGAATCAGCTGCTACCTGAAAATATCACTCGTTCCTCAAAAAACGAGTTTCCTTTAAGCTCTTTTCATCTGACTCGTAAAATATGAAAAGATTACCGAGCAATTGGCCTCTCCAGCTCGTTAAGGCTATGGGAAGTGTTATCCCTCCTATATATTTTTATCTTTTTGGATCTGAGGGATTATTACACCAAAAGATCAAGTGCTTGTCTTTTTTAGCTCGTTAAAACTATCGAAAATTCATCCCTTCCATATTATTTTATACTTTTTCGGACTTAAGGGATTATATGACGAAGAAGGATTACTGGAGTTTCCTTTCCATCCCTTTTCAGAATCTCTAAAATTGAAAGAGGACCGATTTGTCTTTGTCGTTAAACTCGCTAAAACCAATAGCGACAAACTTTTCCATAGAGACAAGAACGAGTTTCACTATCACTAGGCTCGTTAAAAAATAGAGACGGGTTTGCCTGAAGGGAAAATTATAGAACAAGCATATGTTATCCTCCTCAAGCTTGATAAAAATAAAGAGGTATTGGTCAGCAATGACTGCGGAAAATTGGGAAGAAAACTTGAAGAAACTTTATTGGTAGCAAGTCGCTCTTCAACATGACACTTTCACTCTATCACCATGATTGAGTGAGGTTGGGTTATTTTGTTCATCAGTCATATTACCATTGGTCCATCGTACCATCCATCCTTGGGATTAATGCTACCAATCCATTTCAGTGTCACCGATATATTCAAGAGAAGTCGATCAGAGAATTCACCAACCTAGCTTGTGTCTCACCCACTACAATACCTTCACGCTTCATTCTTTAATGACCGCCACCATGAATCCTGTATCATTAGATCATTTTCACCTCCACAATGTCATTTTCTCCATTTCGTGTCGTAGATGTGGATTCATTAAGGCCCTACTACGACAGGTCACTTCTTGTTGACATCAACTCATTATCCAAGAAGTCAACCTAGGAACAACCATTTCAGTACTGTGAAGTTTGCATGCCTCAATGGAAAGTTTCTCACTTCTGGCGATAGGTTTACATCAATGGGCTTCGAATGAAAGATTTTGCGTGGTGTTCGACACCAAGTCCCTTTTTCACACCACGTGAAGTGTACTGTCGTACCTTGAGGGTCATCATCATTATTAGTGTTTCCTCTCATGCATGTTAACAACTTACATCATTGACTGGTAATCAGGCGATGTCTTTCCATGTTCGACTCCAGAACACCTTTTCACATGGATCGACTTGTACTTCAGGAAAAGATTGAACGAGTTTTGAGGACCCCGGATCTAGTTTCATCCGTCCGGGCTGCGATATATTCAGGAAAATAAAGACATCAAATGTACATCATTGCTGCATAGATGATCATCCGAATCAAAGTATGATGGCTCTATCAGAATCATCAATCTGCTACACAAGCTATTGTCTATCCTGCGTACATGAAAATGAATTTATAAAGCTCAATATGGGAATGCCTACCTCAGCTAGATCATGAAAATATTATGAAGATAATGTGTATTGTATCTTATTACAGGACTTCGGATCCTCATGATAAAGCATTTCACCCGACATCAATAGATTTACGACCTCATGCTTTAGGGGGCAAATGTTATAGATATATTTGGGCACTGCAACCAAAATCATATATGTCCATAAACCAAGGGCTTGTGAGTCCCTAAGAGTGTTATTTCATACCCTAAAGGAACAAGGTCAGTTGATTACATAATCTCTCAGAAGTTCTCCATGGAAAACTACTCAGAACTGGTCAAAACTAGACCATACCGACTGCTTAGTGCAAAGGGTGCAATGCATCTCACCTGCCACATGCAAAAAGTGTGATGCATACTGAAAAGCCCTTATGTAGGGCATGATGGGCAAGAGTAGACAAATGGTAGAGACAATTTTCAAGGTGGAAGATCATGGAATCTTCCAGAAACTTCTCCTGTGACACTTGGCTCTCTGAATTCGCCCAGGAATGAGTAAGAGATCATGAATCTCCAAGTGGAACAAAAAACTATTAGAGAGTACACACTAATCAAAATCCTAGAATCTGACTCACCCCCTTGCAATCATCTATATATGGATCCCTCATCCCAGAGATCCAGGGGATGGAATTTTGTATCTTGTAAGGAAGTGTTGTTGTTTTCTTGGTGGAACATCATAGTGTTGGGTGATCTAAGCTTTTCATGAGGTGAAGAAGGGCTTTCATGTTGGGAGGATGACACTGGGTTAGATTAATGGGTTTTAATCCTCTCTTCTAATCTTTATATCAATAAAGCTATTCAATTTTTCCTCCACATTCTTGTATGTTTGATGATATATGCATTTGTGTGGTCAATATATATCTAGTCCTATATTGTTTATGATTGTAGATCTCTATACTTTGAAGGTATTATGCTATTTTGACTTTACAGGTACTCTTTGAAGTAGAGTGATCAAGGAAGGAGTGGCAAAGATCCATCAGAGGGGAGAAGAAAAAAACAAAGAACCAAGTAAAATATTGAGGTTGGTATTCTTTGCTCCTCTCCTATCTACTTCTCATAAAGGAAAACGAAAGTAACTTTAGTTTGTTTGTTTCTAAGATAGCTACCTGTCTTAGTGGGACTAGTAGCTATACATGGACACTAAATTTCCTGATAACAATATCGCTACCCCACCATTCATTCCCCTTCACACGTTAAACTCCCTCGACCACACCTCTCGTATTGCACACTCCTCCACAATCATATGGCCCAAACTCCCTTTCGGCCCTCGTTTGTCATTCGAAATTTATCGACGGGGGGGGGATGAAATGGACAGTCTTCAATACCGCCTACATAAACCACAAATCTCTCTTTCTTACCCCGTAACACGGTATCCTTCATAGTCATTTGCTACCACCCCATGTTACTTTCCACTTCATATCTCTCGTCCAATCATCTGTCGCCTATCCGTTGCCCATTCATTTCCACTCCCACGCATTTATAGCCAAATGTGTGTTAATTAACCTGTTGGATAATTAATGAACTTTGAAATGTTCGATGCACCCATCCCACTCTATTTTTCTCTTTATAAACATCATGTCATACATTTCAAAGGTTACACAGTTAACTTCTACGGCCAAGATTATTCTTCAAGCCTGCCTTCTCAACGACTCAACTATTGTCTGACATTCTGACAACTATTTATCCTCTTCTCAAGCACATCTTCCAGGTCCACTTGTCAGTTACCTATCTCCACTCTGGTAACTCCTTTTATCATTCTGTCATTTACAGTTCACAGTTTCATGTGACAAAATGCCTCCCATGGGAAAAACAATCGCAGAGGTTTCAAATCCTCTAATTCACCCACAGATTGATTTGCACCATACTCCATTAGTTGACAAGGATTGCAAAATCATTAAGACTTCTTCTCAATTTGATTTATTTGAAATTTATTGCTAGTCGGAAGAGACACTAATTAACCAAAGTAAAGAAATTGGGCTCTGGGAATCCCAATTACCCCACTATATTTATCCACAAATACATAGAGCCCCAGAGTTTGTGAGAAAATGCCATGAATCCTATGATCCTAGCCAAAGAGACATTATCTCACCTACTGGAGAAATCCTTTGTCCCATTAACGTTGATTCAATTGAGAAAATGATGCAAGCTCCTACCACTATACCAACTCATCCTTTTTCCCATGAAAACCTAATAGAAGCTTATAATAAAATGGACTTTACCAAGAGATCCTAGACCCTCGAACTGTTTTTAGCAATTGTAGTCCTTTACCAAAGAGAAATCCCCCTTATGATTCATTTATGTTTCCTGATAGAGCCAAACATATTACTACTATCCTGTCCTATTTTCTCAGTTATCACTCTGATCAGTCTGTCAATGAAGCCATACTTGGTTTCTTATCCATGTTTTCTTTTCATTCTAAGCCTACTGTTATTTATGATTTTAGTCATTTCATAGCAGAGACCATACATGAGCAATTTATCAAATTTAACACTGAAGAAGTATTCAACTATGCTTTAGTAGTTATGTATATTTTTATATATTTTTAGGGAGACAAATTCTCATTTCCTTTGCAGAAACTTGATGAAGAAGGACAACAATAGTGAGTGAGTTTCTGCACTTCAATGGGGATGAAGGAGAAAGAAGAATTCACATAAAAGCATTTCATAGAACTATTTATTCATCCAACCCTCAACCTCATGAGTAGCACTCCATTACCAAGGATGAGTGAGGAGATTGTCAAAGAACTTCAGTTCATAGATCAATCTGCAACAAGATATTGGTATTGCTACGAAAACTACACAAACATCAGGGCTTTTGGCTGTGAGATTCCACCCTACAAACTGCCAAAGTAACTTCCTGTTAGAATCTTTGCATTGAATTTTCTTCCCATGGTTAGAAACAGAAGCTAAGTATATGACATAAGGTGTTCTACGAAGTCCACAAATTCTCAAGGAAGACAGTGTTTTGCCTAAATCCATGAACAAATATTAAAAAAACCCCTGAATATAGAAAATTCTAAAATTTGATAATTGTAATTCAAATTTATGCTATCTTATCATAATCTTGCGAGAATTTCCATTAATTTCCACAGTAATCTATGGATTTTTCAAACTTACTTTTATGACCCCATGAACATAGTTTATAACATGGATATGGCGTTTAATAAATTTAATCTATATATTTAAAATTAATTCAATGTTGAATAGATTATTATATGGATTTGTATTTATAAATCCCTAGTAAAAAAAGTCGACACAAATACCTAAAATTTGGGCTTTGCCTATTTTTCTTTTTTCATTGTTATTTTAGATAGATACATAATAAATATAATATTATTTAATTAATATCTATTTTAAATATGTATTAATATTAATTTTAAATATTTATTAATATTAAATTTTAAATTTAATAAATAAGTGTTATAGCTATATTTAAATTTTAATTAAATATTTAGTTTTTACTTTTAGGTATTTATTTATTATAGATCTAGTCTAATTTATAGATGAAATAATTTTTTACACTAAAATTTCACTAAAATTTGGCAATACAATTTCAAGGTAATTTTGTTGTTTAAAATACACTTTTGAATGTATTAATGGATTCAACACCTTGAAAATATGCTGGGGCGCTTCAATTGTTATTCGGATTAAGCAATTTAAATTCAAGTTTTTCAAAATCTTGGATTTTGATTAAAAGTAACTAGAAAAAATGTCATGAAAATGGTTATTCAATAAGTTAAATGGTTATTCAATTTAAAAGCTATACTATGCCTTTATTATATATCTAAGTTTTTTTATTATTATTCATAATTTTGGTTCCAAATAATAATGGCTTTGTGTAGCCCATGGATGAATGGCTAAGTGCAATGTTAAGGCACTTCTTGTGATAGTCAACATTTAAATCCCCATGAGACTAGCCTAAACAAAGAAATAATAATAGCTTTTTGCAATAAAACAACTAATCGGCTAAAAAACACTACCATTTAACCAAAACACTATTTTTAATGGAAATTATTTTAGGAAATGAGGGCTAGATCAATGTGCAATGAGCAACCAAAGTTGACCTAGGTGAAGAAATTTTAGGGAGCTTATTTATGTGACAACACACATTAGGCTTTAGGATAAGGTTACCATTTAACCAAAACACTATTTTTAATGGAAATTATTTCAGGAAATGACAGCTAGATCAATGTGCAATGAGCAACCAAAGTTGGCCTAGGTGAAGAAATTTTAGTGGGCTTATTTATGTGACAACGCACATTAGGATTTAGGATAAGTGAAAGGAAAACCATTGCCGAAGAAACAGCCTGGGTAACTTTGCACCTTTCTAGAAATTTGAGGGCCCATGTCTAAAAATAGAAACAATGATGTAATCCAAATTCTAACTAATAAATGAAATGACTATTTTGGTGAGAATACCACAATACAATTTCTAGCAAGATTGTGAATTATGGTTGTTTAAAAGGGACTTGTGAATACATAAATGGATTTATCAACTTAAAAAACTATTGAGGCACTTGAACTTTGCACAATAAATAACTTAAACTTATAGTTCTTAAGAATATCTATCAAATTAATGTATTTGAAAAAATGTTATTTGGACTATTGTAGGATTTTTTGATTTCGATAAGTTAGAATAAATTAGACAAAAAATGAAACATTGTTACAAATGTTAAGATAGGATGTGGAAAAAAAGAATATTGAATACAAAATGTTAGGAAAATATTTTGATTAATATGTCCATATAAAAGAAAATGTTAGGGTAGATGCCCTAAAAAATGAAGCCAAAATAAAATGTTAGGTTAGACATAAAAGAAAAAGAAATCAACTATGAAAGTGTTGCAAATCTAAATGCCACTACTTTATTCTAAATTCAGTTTGAAAAATAATAAGTTGTGTGCATTTTGTTTAGATGCCACACTAGGTTATTTTATCCAATTATACAGTCGCATCATAATTGGATTTGTTTTAAATTAATTCTCATAGATAGAAAATAAATTGGCTCAATAGTTTAATATGAGCTAATGGAGGGAATAAATTATAGAAATAGATTGTTCATAAAATGAAAATATTGGGTTGATAGTTCAAATGCACTTTGAAAGGATAAGTAAAAATGTTAGGAATAGAAGGGTAGGTAGAAATGTGAAAGTTTGAGACGTTGAAATGCTTATTTCCTAAATATCAAAACATTAGGAAACATATTGATAATGGGAGTTCGAATAACCAAAGTTTTAACCTTATGTTATTTCATTTATATCCTATCGCTTCATTTGTTAAAAACACCCGACCCACAGTCGTCACATTCGCCTATCATATCTATTATAGACATATTTGGGCACTGCAACCCCAACCATATATGTCCATAAACCAAGGGCTTCTAAGTCCCTAAAAGTGTTGTTTCATACCCTAAAGGAACAAGGTCGGCTGATTACAGCATGTTCGAGAAGTTCTCCATGGAAAACTGCTCAGAACTGGTCAAAATTGGACCATACAGACTGCCCAAAGCAAAGGGTGTGATGCATCTCACCTACCACATGCAAAAAGTGTGATGCATACTGAAAAGCCCTTCTATAGGGTGCGATGGGTGAGAGTAGACAAATGGAAGAGACAGTTTGCAAGGTGGATGGTCATGGAATATTCCAGAAACTTCTCCTGTGACACTTGCCACTCCGAATTCGCCCAGGAATGAGTAAGAGATCATGAATCTCCGAGTGGAACAAAAAAATATCAGAGAGAAGACACTAATCAAAATCCTAGAAGCTGACTCACCCCCCTGCAATCATCTATGTATGGATCCCTCATCCCAAAGATCCAGGGGCTAGAATTTTGTATCTTGTAAGGAAGTGTTGTTGGTTTCTTAGTGGAACATCATAGTGTTGGGTGATCTAATTTTTTCATGAGGTGAAGAAGGGCTTTCATGCTGGGAGGATGACGTTAGGTCAGATCAATGGGTTGTAATCCTCTCTTCTAATCTTTATATCAATAAAGCTACTCAAGTTTTCCTCCACATTCTTGTTTGTTTGATGATATATGCAACTGTGTGGTCAATATATATCTGGTCCTATATTGTTTATGATAGATCTCTGTACTTTGAAGGTATTATGCTGCTTTGACTTTATAGGTACTCTTTGAAGCGGAGTGATCAAGGAAGGAGCGGTAAAGATCCATTAGAAGGGAGAAGAAACAAGCGAAGAACCAAGCTAAAGATTGAGGTTGGTATTCTTTGCTCCTCTCCTATCTACTTCTCATAAAGGAAAATGAAAGTAACTTTAGTTTGTTTGTTTCTAAGTTAGCTACCCATCTTAGTGGGACTAGTAGCTCTGCATGGACATAATATTTCCCGATAACAAAATGGCGACTCCATTGGGGAGTGAATAGCTTGTTTGCTTATCTATATTTGTTTTCTTTATAAACTTACAGACGGAGCCTGAAGTTAAGCTAGCTAGCCTTCGAACTGCATTTGTTATGCAAGTGCAAAGTAGATCAATGCTGCTTCAATCTATCTGTGGGTTTTGTTTATAAACTCAACAATTAATTTGCAAACATCCTAATTTCTCTAGTGGTGGCTCAAGTAGCCTCATTAGAGCATCCCCTGTGACTTGCATTTACTGACTATCATTAGCTCGGCCTAAATCCCTGAACTAAGCTGCAAACTGTGACAAAGAGCCAAGTTGAAGTCTCATCCCTGGACCATCGCACCTTCTCCTCTTGGGAACCTGGATGCATCGCACCTCCTATGTGCAGTAGGTGGGATGCATCGCTCTTTCCCTATGTTACAGGTGCGATGATCAGATAAGATTGTTTCTGCCTATAAATTTTTCTTTTTGTTCACTCTCTTCAACTTTATTTAGGATTTTTGTTGTGTGTGATCAGTATACCATTGTGGAAACTCCCTTCCTTTGCATGATTCATCCTTTGTTGTACAAAGAACTGTAAATTTTTTTATGTATTGTTCGCCATTTACAGTTCTCCTTTACAAAGAAGTAGTGTAATCAAATTGTCGTCTTTTGATTTGGAAGTGTCGCAAGTGGCGTTTTCAGTCAAAGAAAAGAATCCTACTATTCTTGATGGTCAGTTACACTGTTAATCTTGTATTTGATTTGAATTAATAGTTTTTCAAGTGTCAAAAGCAGTTTTCAATTCAAAATCGGAAAGTGTCATCATTATCTTCCTTTCTTCTTTTGAAGAGAAAATCGTTAGTACTGTCACTTGAAACGATTCAGATTTGTACTTAGCATTCTTTTTGTCATTCACACATTAAGAAAGAGAAAAAAAATACATGCATGTGCATTTCCATTTAGACTGCTTGTTGATTTTGATTTAGGACAATGCATCTAGTGTGTGCTCTCTACTCTATCTTGAAAGGATCTCATCTCCCTTTCTTTAGTAGCTAGGATTTTCATTGCAAAAAAATGATTAAACGATTGTTTATCATCTTAGATTGCATTTTAGGAATTGTATATGTACATAATGCGGTGAACTTGAAAGGAAAACTTCTTAAGAAAGATCAACTGTAAAGTAAATTCAATGAACGTAAAAACTCTTTGGAACCTAACACACAACATTTAGAAGTCTAGGCTAGAGACGTATTCCGGCGTCGTAAAGCCTGGTAACTATCGCTTTCATCGTAGGTTGGGTGATTCCTCCTCTTTGAGATGAAAAGTGCCAGTACGGACTTGTGCTCCCACATATTGTCGAGCATATATTGGGAGACCACAATAGGATATATCCTTTATCCTTAGGAAGTCGTGTCTACCACCCTATCCATTGCAATGCACTGAACACAACATTCGGGAAGACTGACTGCCGTACAGTAAAAAGTATTCTGTAGTTTTGTGATAGGTTTGGTAATCCCTTTGTCTAGATTCCAGAGTAGTCTCTTTCATTCCTTTTCAGACTCCTTAAAGGAAAAGGTCCATCTGAGCACTTGTCACTTCAGGCTCATTAAAAATCGAAGGTGACTAGAGTCATCTTTAGCTTTTTCTCGACTCTTAAAAAATGAAAAAGCAAGTTGTGTCAAAGTGTCATAAATTTTATTTTAATCGGAATAACGTCATTGTTCCCTCATTGGTGTTAGGTTGAGAAAAAACGGAGTCCACCAACCAAGGATTTCTCCTTGGGGGAAATCCTAGTCCTTTCTCCTCTTGGGGAGATGTTGGTGCACCTCATATGGCCACATTTTCCCTCCCAGGACTGACAATAGGCTTGCCAATATGGCTCTTCTTGACCTCTGTCATTCAAACCACCATGATTACTAAGCAATCAAGTCAGAAACTAGATGATACTAGAGTTACCCCCCAATCTTCTACTTCGTTTGTTTCTCCCTCCCCTCCTTCCTCTTCACTTTGTGAAGCTGGTAAAGCTAAAAACCAAGTAATTAAGAAGAAGAAGAAAGGGGAGGAGAAGAAGAAGAAGGAGCCAAAGACAAAAAGAGGCAACCATGCATCATCTAGTACAAATCCACACACTGCACCATCAAAACCCAAATCTCCATGTGTCATTTGCAAATCCCCTCCAGGAGCTACAGTCACCCTTGTCCAAATGGACTAAGCCAGGGAAGTGTTTCTATCTACTACGTAGATTGAGACTATCATGCAAATGTG
The DNA here is from genome assembly GCA_000404065.3 of Pinus taeda. Lineage (NCBI taxonomy): Eukaryota > Viridiplantae > Streptophyta > Pinopsida > Pinales > Pinaceae > Pinus > Pinus taeda. The sequence continues at coordinate 33,727 of APFE030781201.1, forward strand.
AGAACTTCTATATGGTAGCCTAGAAACTCTATTTCACTATACCTGGGGGTATGCAAACCTTTTTGCTTGCAAGTGAAGAGTGACCATTTATTTTCTTAGTTTGTAAACTCTCAACCCTTTAAACTCGTAGGATTGGTCGTTCCTAGCTTGCATAATGAAAGGATACAGAGCAAAGCTTTGAATGGTGCAAGCTCCATAAAAATGGAATCTATCGATGAGACATCCTTATCATGCGACTGGCACAAGTAATTTTTATGCAAAGTTCAAGCTCGTTAAAAATTAAACCTAAGAAATGAGCAAATGTTCCCCTAGAGTTCAAGCCCATTAAAAAATGAACCAACCTCCAGTAAATAATCATTGTGAACGCATTATCATCAGCTTTGGAGCCTTGGTCGTGTTCTTACCATCACCTCCACTCTATTTTAGCCGATCATACTCCTCCATTTGATTTTTTTCCCTTTTGAGTAACAGTTGTGACGAGTGATTCTATTAGCCATCCTTGTGACACTTCCATGATTTGAAAATTCGAAACCTTACTTGGAATCAGCTGCTACCCAAAAATATCACTTGTTCCTCAAAAAAACGAGTCTCCTTTAAGCTCTTTTCATCCGACTCATAAAATATGAAAAGATTATTGAGCAATTGGCATCTCCAGCTTGTTAAAGCTACGGGAAGTGCTATCCCTCCTCTAGATTTTAATCTTTTTGGACTTGAGGGATTATTACACAAAAAGATCAAGCGTTTGTCTTGTTCAGCTCGTTAAAACTATCGAAAATTCATCCCTTTCGTATTATTTTATACTTTTTTGGACTTAACAGATTATATGACGAAAAAGGATTATTGGAGTTTCCTTTCCATCCCTTTTCAGACTCTCTAAAATTGAAAAAGGATCGAGTTGTCTTAGTCGTTAAACTCGTTAAAACCAATAGTGATAAACTTGTCCATAGAGACAAGAATGAGTTTCACTGTCACTTGGCTCGTTAAAACATAGAGACAAGTTTGCCTAAAGGGAAAATTATAGAACAAGCATATGTTATCCTCCTCAAGCGTGATAAAAATAAAGAGGTATTGGTCAGCAATGACTGGGGAAAATTGGGAAGAAAGCTTGAAGAAACTTTATTGGTAGCAAGTCGCTCTTGAACATGACACTTTCACTCCGTCACCATGATTGAGTCAGGTTGGGCTATTTCGTTCATCGGTCATATTACCATTGGTTCATTGCACCATCCATCTTTGGGGTTAGTGCTACCAATCCATTTTAGTGTCACCGATATATTCAAGAGAAGTCGATCAGAGAATTCACCAGCCCAACTTGTGTCTCACCCACTGCAATACCTTCACGCTTCATTCTTTAATGACCGCCACCATGAACCCTGTATCATCAGATCCTTTTCACCTCCACAAATTCATTTGCTCCGTTCCGTGTCGTAGATGTTGATTCATTAAGGCCCTCCTACGACAGGTCACTTCTTGTTGACATCAACTCATTATCCAAGAAGTCAACCTAGGAACAACCCTTTCAGTAATGTGAAGCTTGCATGCCTCAATGACAAGTTTCTCACTTCTAGCGACAGGTTTACATCAATGGGCTTCGACCAAAATATTTTGTGTGGTTTTCGACGCCAAGTCCCTTTTTCACACCACGTGAATTGTATTGTCGTACCTTGAGGGTCATCATCATTATCGGTGTTTCCTCCCGTGCCTGTTAATAGCTTACATCATTGACTGGTAATCAGGCGATGTCTTTCCATGTTCGACTCCAGAACACCTTTTCACATGGATTGACTTGTACTTCAGGCGAATATTGAATGAGTTTTTAGGACCCCGGATCTAGTTTCATCCATTCGGGCTGTGATATATTCAGGAAAATAAAGACATCAAATGTACATCATTTCTGCACAGATGATCATCCAAATCAATGATGGCTCTATCAGAATCATCAGACTGCTACACAGACTGTTGTCTATCCTATGTACATGAAAATGAATTTATAAAGCTCAATATGGGAATGTCTGCCTCAGCTAGATCATGAAAATATTATGAAGATAATGTATTGTATTGTATCTTATTATAGGTCGCCTTCCAATTCAAAATACCTCGGATCCTCATGATAAAGCATTTCACCCGAAATCAATTGATTTATGACCTCATGCTTTAGGGGGCAACTGTTATAGACATATTTGGGCACTGCAACCCCAATCATATATGTCCATAAACCAAGGGCTTTTGAGTCCCTAAAAGTGTTGTTTCATACCCTAAATGAACAAGGTCAATTGATTACATCATCTCCCAGAAGTTCTCCATGGAAAAATGCTCAGAATTGGTCAAAACTAGACCATACAGACTGCTCAGTGCAAAGGGTGTGATGCATCTCACCTACCACATGCAAAAAGTACAATGCATAATGAAAATCCCTTCTGTAGGGTGTGATGGGTGAGAGTAAACAAATGGTAGAGACAGTTTGCAAGGTGGATGATCATGGAATCTTCCAGAAACTTCTCTTGTGGCACTTGCCTCTCTGAACTTGCCCAGGAATGAGTAAGAGATCATGAATTTCCAAGTGGAACAAAAAACTATTAGAGAGTAGACACTAATCAAAATCCCAGAAGCTGAATCACCCCCCTACAATCATCTATATATGGATCCCTCATCCCAGAGATCCAGGGGATGGTCTTTTGTATCTTGTAAGGAAGTGCTGTCGGTTTCTTAGTGGAACATCATAGTGTTGAGTGATCTAAGATTTTCATGAGGTGAATAAGGGCTTTCATGTTGGGAGGATGACACTGGGATAGATTAATGGGTTGTAATCCTCTCTTCTAATCTTTATATCAATAAAGCTATTCAAGTTATCCCCCACATTCTTGTATGTTTGATGATATATGCATTTGTATGGTGAATATATATCTAGTCGTATATTGTTTATGATTGTAGATCTCTATACTTTGAAGGTATTATGTTGTTTCAACTTTATAGGTACTCTTTGAAGCAGAGTGATCAAGGAAGGAGCGGTAAAGATCCGTCAGAGGGGAGAAGAAACAAGCAAAGAACCAAGCGAAAGATTGAGGTTGGTATTCTTTTCTCCTCTCCTATCTACTTCTCATAAAGGAAAACAAAAGTAACTTTAGTTTGTTTGTTTCTAAGATAACTACCCGTCTTAGTGGGACTAGTAGCTCTGCATGGACACTAGAATACTTGATAACAATATCGCTACCCCACCATTCATTCCCCACTCACACATTAAACTCCCTCCACCACACCTCTCGTCTCGCACACTCCTCCGCCATCATATGTCCCAAACTCCCTTTCGGCCCTCGTTTTTCATTCGAAAATTATCGGCAGGGGGGCTGAAATGGGTAGTCTTTAACACTGCCTACATAAACCACAAATCGCTCTTTCTTACCCCGAAACGCGGTATCCTTCATAGTCATTTACTGCCACCCCATGTTACTTTCCACTTCATATCTCCTGTCCAATCATCTGTCGCCTATCCGTTGCCCATTCGTTTCCACTCCCACGCATTTATAGCCAAATGTGTGTTAATTAACCTGTTGGATAATTAATGAACTTTGAAATGTTCGATGCCACCCTCCCACTCTATTTTTCTCTTTATAAACATCGTGTCATACATTTCAAAGGTTACATAGTTATCTTCTGTGACCAAGATTATTCTTCAAACCCGCCTGCTCAACGACTCAGCTATTGTCTCACAATCTGGCAGTTATTTATCCTGTTCTCAAGCACATCTTCCAGGTCCACTTGTCAGTTACCTATCTCCACTCTGGTAACTCCTTTTATCATTCTGTCATTTACAGTTCACAGTTTTATGTGACAAAATGCCTCCCATGGGAAAAACAATTGCAAAGGTTTCAAATCCTCTAATTCACCCACAAATTGATTTCCACCATACTCCATTAGTTGACAAGGATTGCAAAATCATTAAGACTTCTTCTCAATTTGATTTATTTGAAATTTATTGCTGGTGGGAAGAGAAACTAATTGACTAGAGTAATGAAATTGGGCTTTGGGAATCCCAATTACCCCACTATATTTATCCACAAATACATAGAGCTCCAGAGTTTGTGAGAAAATGCCATGAACCCTATGATCCTATCCAGAGAGACATTATCTCACCTACTGGAGAAATCCTTTGTCCCATTAACGTTCATTTAATTGAGAAAATGATGCAAGCTCCTGCCACTATACCAACTCATCCTTTTTCCCATGAAAACCAAATAGAAGCTTATAATAAAATGGACTTTACCAAGAGATCCTAGACCCTAGAACTGTTTTTAGCAATTGGTAGTCCTTTACCAAAGAGAAATCCCCCTTATGATTCATCTATGTTTCCTGATAGAGCCAAACATATTACTACTATCCTGTCCTATTTTCTCAGTTATCACTTTGATCAGTCTGTCAATGAAGCCATACTTGGTTTCTTATCCATTTTTTCTTTTCATTCTAAGCCTACTGTTATTTATGATTTTAGTCATTTCATAGCAGAGACCATACATGAGCAATTTATCAAATTTAACACTGAAGAAGTATTCAACTATCCTTCAGTACTTATGTATATTTTTATATATTTTTAGGGAGACAAATTTCCATTTCCTTTGCAGAAACTTGATGAAGGACAACAATAGTGAGTGATTTTCTACACTTCAATGGGGATGAAGGAGAAGAAGCATTCACATAAAAGCATTTAATAGAACTATTTATTCATCCAACCCTCAGCCTCATTAGTAGCACTCCATTACCAAGGATCAGTGAGGCGATTGTCAAAGAACTTCAGTTCATAGATCAATCTGCAACAAGATATTGACATTGCTACCAAAACTACACAAAAATTAGGGCTTTTGGCTGTGAGATTCCACCCTACAAGCTGCCAAAGTAACTCCCTGTTAGAATCTTTGCATTGGAGTACTTTAGGCAAGGATTGAATGCAGATGAAGTACATTTTCTAGATTCCAAAAAGGAATCACAATTTAAAGCTTAAAGCCCAAATTGATCCCTTCATTTGCAATACCAGGGCAGCAGGGGAGGAAGTTCACAATTTAAATCTTAAAGCCCAAATTGATCCCTTCATTTGCAATACCAGGGCAGCAGGGGAGGAAGTTTATAAGTTCTTAGAAGAAATGAAATTTGCTCTCAATTTCTCTTGGTCATATGAATCATTGGGAGTCATCTCCAAACTCAGGGTGGAAAATGAGTTCACACCATATCATCATACAACTAGGCCTGAGATAGAAGAGTTCAAGAATCAATTGGAATGGACAGAAAATACCCTACAGGAGGCTGAGGAGGAGGCAGTATCTACATCGAATATGCAAACTCCAATTGCATAGGAAAAGACATCCAAGAGAGGGAGGGAAGAAAAATCTTCACCAACAACAGAGGAAACAAGCCAAAGCCTCAAGGTCTTTGACATGAAAAAGAAATAAAGGGTCTATATGAATATTGATTCATTGTCTAGTGAACAGTCTATACAATATCCAACTCAGTCTACGACTTCTCATGAACAGCAGATAGTCCAAATTTTTGGAGGCATTCTAGAGAATAAAGAGGAAGACATCTTCTATGTCTTTAGTGAAATCAAAAGAAAGAATGAAGAATTGATGTTAAATACTTACACCTACTTATGGAAGCATTCTTCCAGCTCTCAATCAGGCTTCTTTCAATCTTCATCTCTAAGAAGGGGAAGATGCAAATGGATTTCTTGTTGGCCCAAGTTCCTCACCCCAGGACTACAACACAATATTATAAACACACTTCTTTTGAGTTCAATGTCCAGGATGTGCATCCAATTGATCAGATTGAGATGCACAAAATGACTGGATAGATGATTACTTCAAACTTGACAAACGCTGCTATGAGTTTGTCAAAAATGTAGGTTATATTAGCCAAAATTCAGTCACAACTAAATTTGGAGAAGGTCTCGTCATTAGCAAAGGAAACCAAGATTTAGTCTTTGGAAAATCTAGTGCTAAGGATGGGATATGATCCCTCAAACATAAAATTTACAGAGGATCTCATTAAGAAAAATAACACTGAATTTGAAACATTAAAGAAACATTTGAAACTACCAGCATCTCACGACCCAATGGCAAAAGAAATCGAGGAGATAGAGAATCAAAAGTCAGATATGATGAAGCTCATCATAGAAACTAATTTGCAAATAAAAGAAATGGAGGAGAAGATCGAGAAATTGGTTAAGGACAAGGAGGAAGCTATCAAGAACATTCAAACTTCAATGGATGTAGTCTCTCTTGTAGTAGTTCCCATCACGAGAGTTTCTACTACAGTCACTACATCAGCAACAGGTACAATAGAAGGAGCTCAAAAGCTTACTAAAGCTGTTCAGAACCTTTCCATCCAGACAAGAGAAATCAATAAGCTAAAGGATTAAATCAAAGGATTATGGATTATGAATTCTATATGAGACAACTCACACAAAACCGAAACAAACAAACTCAATGGCCAAGTGGAAGTGTTGAAGAACGAACTCACAGATTACTTCATAGGAAACAAGTTCAGTTTAGCAAAAGAAATTATGTGGGAAGAAATCATAGAGGTAATCAGGAGATTTGGCCCTCCATTAAGATAATATTCAATTAGAAAGATCTCTTGGAAAATGCTCAGGAAGGAGTGGAATCCATAACTAGGTAGCTGGAGGAAATGCCAAAGACTGCCTCTGATATAATCAAATTTCTAAATTCTAAGGATGACTATGAGCTTGAGGAGTTGAGGATAAGTGATAGAACTGCAACAATATTAGACGTAAAGAAGATTATCACTAAGAAAAATCTCATCCTTTAGCTACAAGAAAGTGCAACAATGTTAACAACATAGTTCAAAGATATTTAAAAAAAATTGAACCTTTGGTCAGCAAAGTTTTACCCTCTATGATGGTTATAAATGATAAATTGATGCCAATTGAGGATTATGTCAAGAAGCTAACAAAGGTGGGCACCGACACAGCTTCAGTGGCCAATACCAAAGGATCGATAACACCAGCTCTCATAGTAAAAACACTCAAGGATTCTTTCTTCATCCTAGATGAAATCAAGCATATATTTTTGGTAAAACCCACTTTCACTAAATATACTGAGATGGATGAAACCTATAGGAGGGTAACAAATATTTCTATCCCAGATAAGAAACGCTGGGAAGAATTAACAGATTTACTTGATTAAGGATAAATGAACAACATTCAGTTTTTGAGGGAACAGTAAGCGAGATCCAACCATTTTTTCAACTTTTTCAGCAATAGTCATCAAATAGTGCAACACCAAAGTAGTGCTAGATCATTAGATAGTTTCATTTTTTATTGTGTAAATAATCTATTATTGTAAAAGCAGTTCAGGATATTTTTTGTCCTACTATTGTATAAATAAGTCTCTTGATGAGTTATTCAGGGTTGCACCCTTGAAGAAGAATTTCTTAACGTCTGATGTAATTAATCTTTCTGGATCATTAATAAAAAGAAAAGGATTATGAATTTTGTTTTACATAGTTTGTGTTTCTTGTAACTTTTTCCAGTGTCATTCATTATGTTTTCTCTTCAAATACTTATGTGTTACAGAGATAACTAGGTAGGAATAATTGTATTTCAATTTATTCCTATAAGCTTTCTGAAGTGATAATTTATAAAGAGTGAATTAATGGATTGTTTTTTTAATTAATTCCCTCAAAATTAATAAATCATCAGCATCTTGTGTAAGCTAATGTGTATTTTCTCAAACCTTTAAACATAGTTTAAAGGTTTTCATACTTATGATTATTTAGCTTTCAATTTGAAAATTGTGGCAATCATATTACTTTTCTATTTCTGCTCATGATCTTAAAATATATTTCACTGTGTAAATATCTATAAAAGACCTCTCTTGACATATTGATATTATTCAAGAGGTTAGGCACATCAGTTGTATATCTGTTTCAACCATTGGTCTCTCAAATTTAAACAAAATCCCCAAAACATTTATCTTAGATGCTCTGGCATAATAGCTTACCATTATTATCTCAGAGATCCAACATGGACTATTGGTTAAACTAATATTAATGGTGGGAACTAATGGTAAATATGTCATGTACTTGAGTATCAACTATTTTCAAGAATTCTATCTTTGAATGGTTTTCCTACAAATCTAAAGAATAAAAAACCACCACACAAATATAAAAAAATATTGCATGAGTATTGAAACTATATCCATTAATTAAATACTCACATGGTTTTATATTGTTCAAAGACTATAATAAGACTTTCAAGTTATGGATCAATGAAATGTTTGGAAAATAATGTTTTCCAATAATATTGAAAAATAACTAATTATTTTTTAAAATTAATCATTAAAATTTGCATTAATCAATGATAAACTATTAGTATTCAATACAAAAATTGGTTATCTATATATATATATATAATTTTAGTTTGGTTAATAAAAGTTATAAGATCTAACCCAGAAACACCTTTTAATTGAAATTGTTTTAAGAGATAAGGGTTAGCTCAATGAATAGAATAAGCCAAGGTTGACTCATGGCGACAAAATTTGGTGACCTCATTTTATTTTACCCTAGGTAAGCAAAGGAAAAGTGTAAAAGCAAAGAAAGAGTGTAAAGTAAGAATAGAAATTTATGGTTTTCTTTGCCATTTGCACATGGATGAGATAAGAAGAAGGCAATTATGAATTGAATTTCATTAAAATTATGTAGACATATAAATATATGTATATTACTTTTGGGTTTAAGTTTTAAAATCACTTGAATTCATATTTTTTTTTTAATTTTGATATTACAAAGTGAATATTACAAATGACGAACTGCATAGTTTTTTAATTAGAGAATTGGCAATTAGATAGTTTGTGTACTTTACCTTACAACTACAATTCCTAGATACATCATTACAGTAAATAAGAATTGATTTTATACTTTGAATTTCATATTTTACAAAAATAAATTATCAATTAAACTACTCCCAATTACTATCTGGTTAAGGGGGCATGCTCAAAATAAGTGGCCACATTTATGTCAACTGCGGCACTAGAACAAGACGTGCTCATAGTGAATCAGTTGTGGAAGAAGTATGCTCTATCTTCAAAAATCTTCTGTTTGTCTTTGAAAAGATCACTGTAAAGAATCCTTTCGCTCCTAGCTTGAGGTTTGTGTGTCGTTCTGGTTGCCATCATTGTTGGATCCATTTTATCAATTCTTTCACTATCAGCCATGCCCCTATAAATTTGCAGATGAGGGCGTGGTCCTTAATGGACCTTCGATACTCCTCGAGCTTATTGTTCGGAATGACGAATCTGGTTTTTTTTGAAGCTATTGGAAAACACCTTCCACTAAAGCCTGCCTCTCATTTAGCTCCCAAAATCGAGATCCCTTTACCTTTTCCCCCTTTCCCACCTACTAGGACGTATTGGCTTGTTTCACGTGCTACAACATTCCTATAAGAGAGGATCTCTCCCCCCTATTGTACCACTCATCACTCTGCATGCCTCTATTTGGTTTTTGTTGTAGCAGTTTTGTCACGGTAGGGTCGTGGAACCCTGAAACCCTAACCTAGCGCCATCCGTTTGAATTTTTACTAGCAAAACAAATTTAATAAACAATTTTATTTCTATATTTAAATTTTAATTAAATATTAGTTTTTTTAGTTTTTAGGTACTTATTTATTATAGGCCTAGTCTAATTTATAGATGAAATAACTTTCTTCACAAGCATTTCACCAAAATTTGGCAATACAATTTCAACTTTTTTGTTGTTGTTTAAAATACATTTTTGAATACATAAATGGATTCAACACCATGAAAAGCTCTTGTGGTACTTGAATTATTATTCATATTAAGCAATCTAAATTCAAGTTTTTCAAAATCTTGGATTCTGATTAAAATTTACTAGAAAAAATGTGTGGAAAATGATTATTCAATCTATAAATTATGTTATGCCTTTATTATATATCAGAATTTTGTTTATTATTATTTATAATTTTGGTTCCAATTAATAATGCCTTTATGTAGCCCGTGGGGGAATGGATAAGTGCACTGCTAAGGTAATTCTTCTAATAGTCACCATTTAAAGCCCGCGAGTTGAGCCTAAACAAAGAAATAATAATGGCTTTCTGTGATAAAACAACTAATTGACTAAAAAACAATAGCAAACCAAAACACTATTTTTAATGGAAATTATTTTAGGAGATGAGCCCTAGATCAACATGTAATGAGCAAGCCAAAGTTGATCTAAGTGAAGAAATTTTATTGAGGTTATTCATGCCACAACACACATTAAGCTTTAGGATAAGGTGAAAGGAAAACTATTGTTGAGGCCCCATGTCCAGAAATTCTTAGGTAACTTGGCAGCTTTCTAGGAATTTGAGGCCCCATGCCCAGAAATGGAAACAACTACGTAATCCAAACCTTAATTAATAAATGAAATGACTATTATGGGGACAATGCAATTTCTAGCAAGATTCTGAATTATGGTTGTTTAAAATTGACTTGTGAATACATAAATGGATTTATCAACTAAAAAAGCTATTGAGGCATTGGAACTTTGTACATTAAATAACTTAAACTTATAGTTTTTAAAAGTATCTACTAAATTAATGTGATTGAAAAAATATTATTTCAACTATAGGTTAAACTAAAATTAATGGTGGGAATTAACAGTAAACATGCTATGTACTTAGGATGAACTATTTTCAAGGATTCTATGTTTGAATGGTTTTCCTACAAATCTAAAGAATAAAAACCACTACACAAATATAAAAAAATATTACATGAACATTGCAACTATATTCATTAATTAATTACTCACATGATTTTATATTGTTCAAAGGCTATAATAAGACCTTCAAATTATAAGTCAATAAAATATTTGGAAAATAGTGTCTTTCAATTATATATATATAAAAGTTGCATTGATAAATAATAAACTATTAGTAACTCAATAAAAAAATTGATCTCATATATATAAGAGATAGACCATTTTTAAATAAAAATATTTTAAAAAGTAAAGACTAGCTCAATGAAAAGAATAAGCCATAGAGGCCCACAAAATTTGGTAAACTCATTTTATTTTACTCTAAGCAAAGAAAGATTTTATAGACAATTTAATTAAAGTCATATATATTTACTGTTAACTTCAATATGACTGTTATATATCCATATCACACTTTAAATGGCATCATACATAGAAAGTGTTTCTATTTCCTCATGCAAAAATGATGTTATATTTTTAGAGACACGCAGCAGATGTTTTATAAAGCAACAGAAGCATACGTTTCTTTTACTCTATGAAGCACTGCGAACAATATCTTGAAGCAAGAACTTGATCTGCGGGTCGTATTCGTTGACAAAATCGCTCTCAAGAAAATCACCGAAAACTTTAACGGCGTTGTTCCTTGTAATCACACTAATGCCGCCTTCTCGACAAAGTAATGCGGTAATATTTAAACCAAATTGCAGGTGAGATGACTGATAGAATTTGCAACCGTCAAGGACATGTTTCACCATTCTCACAATGTCTTTCACTATATCGAAACTCTGCAGTCTATGTTTCCACAGAAGGACAAAATGATACCTTTCTAAATCATGAGTCACTATACAATTAATTAAGAAGAGTCCTCGATCAAGTGCCCTACTTATCATATGAATGTTCTTCTCCTCTTCTTCATTAATCTGATCTTCAGGGCCGCCATTGCTGTAGGTGGCCTCATCTTCCTGAGCCTGAAGACGATGAGTGGAAGCTACGTGAAGGTCACGAAAACGGGAAATGCAAATAATTACGACCTTCACGACAGCATGAACGTATTCCTGCATATATTCTCCGTGATGTCTGTTCCAGGCAGCATTCAGAAGTGTGGTTACGTTGAAGAGGTCTTCATTTGTTATATCGCCGTTATTGCTACGCCCAAGTAGCAGACGTATCGCAACATAAAAGCTAAGGGTATTAAAAGTCTTGCCGCAGCCTCTAACAACATATTCGATGAAAATGTCGTACATACGAACGTAAATTCTTAAAACCATACTCTGGATTTTCAGGTCCCTCTTGTCCACAAGGTCAGCCAGAATATGTAGAAGAGCTGATATATTCTCTGAAGGGACTCTCTGCAAATCTCTATCCTTAAAGCCCACGACATCTATGATCTTGGCGACTTCTTTGCACACCTCTCTGGTATTTTCAATTAAAGAGTAGAAATGGACTATTAAACGATGTAACTCGGCATTTATTAGTTTCAACAAGCATTTGTATCCCTTGATTGACAAAAAACTCACCCTGTTTTCTGCCTTGTATTGACAATACAGACGTAGCAGATTCAATTTCTGCCACAGCACCTTCCAGCTGGCCTCTGCTTCCACGACATCGCTGCCCTGACTCGCGAGAACACAATGCTCACCAGCTATAGCCAATTCATTCAAAAGATATTGCATATGTGTTGAGCTTAAGGTTTGAGTGTAATCCGCGGGAATGACCTCCAGGTTGTTTCTATTGTTTTCAATGACGTATTGCCTCATCTGTCGCTTCAGTTCAGTCTGGGGAATGACATCCCTAATGTTAAAGGGCTGGCGGGTGTATGGGTTAAGGGCGATTTGTTTGTTGTCCCAAATCTTTTCGAGTGTCCTCCTGTTGTAAAGAACCTGGGAAGGGTCTTCACTTAATGGCAGTCGAATGGGGTCGTAAGCGAAATCATTGATCAGAGCATCCACAAACTCTTCCGGAATACTATCAAAAGAAGAATCCATTTTTACGTAATAAATCTGACTCGATATCTTTGGATATGCATATGACTGTGACTTTGTATCGGAGGCAATAACACAACGTTTGATCGCGCCCACATGCCTCCCCAAATTTACGAAAGTTAAAAGCTGGTTTAAGTTTAAATGGATCAATTTAAATCTTAAAATTATATATGTGAAAGGTTCGCTCTTTATTCACATTGGTGAATCTAATATTTAGAATCAGAAGAATATGATTGAAAATTTAAACCTAATCGTAAGTTACCATTAATTTTACTAACTCTGGGTAAGTACATTTATTTACATATTATTTCTATCATTTTATTATGACTGGTTTAAATTATGGTAAGCAATAAATAATGGTAAATTGTTATTTATCTAGTATCAATTATTTTTAAACATACTAGAAAAGTATTATCGCAATAATATATAGAAATTATGAGACAAAATATGTGAGATAGTTACTACATGACATTAGATTATGCAAAGGCTCCAATAAGATGTTTAAGTTATGATTCAATCAAATATTTGAAATATATAGTTTTTAAAATAATATTGAAAAATATTTATTTTTCAAAATCAACGATTATAAATTGCATTGGTCAATGTTAAAGTAATAATGATCAATGGCCAAATTGATTGTTGGAATCGTGCCTTGGTAGTGACTAATAAGGCAAATGTCTATCATGTGACAAAATGAGGTCACATCATCAAATATACAATAGGGGTTTGAGAAAATATCTATTGTAGATAGGATTTGAGAAAATACCTATTGTAGATATAGGCATGACATAGTCTAATTTATAGGATTTGAGAAAATATCTGTTGTAGATATAGGCATGGCATAGTCTAATTTATAGATAAAAATGACTTTTTTTCATTGGAGGAAATACAATTTCAAGCAAGGTTTTCATTTTTTGTTATTTAAAATACATTAATGAATAAGTGGAATTAACACACACAGAATCCCCTAGGGCACTCAAATTCTATAGATTAAACAACTTAAAACCTAGTTTTTTCTTAAAAAAATGATAAATAGTTTAAATACTTACACAAACCAATAACATATCAAATTTATTCCAAACTTATTTACCTCCCATATATATTTTAAAGAAATTTGTTCACTACGTTGAACCTTAAATTTCTTTTATTTTATATTAGACATTTTAATTTACACATAACACTTCTACGATACTTAAAATACTTAACATCAATCTAAATGTTTCATCTTGTTTTATTGACATTATATTTTAACAAATAAAATCTTGATAACTATCACATCTTAACTTTTTAGGTAAAAATGATTAAAATTAAATCAATTATACATATGCATTTCATAAATCATAAAATTGAACCAATTAATACCTCCACTAATTTAAATTCAATTATCAATAAGTAATAGATGAATGACATGTATTTAGTTGTTGTAGTGGCTACAACCACCCTCCAAAATTTTTCCTTCCTTTTTTTTGGAGCCTCCCACCTCAAAATCTTAGCAGCTTGTCTTGCACTACTTAGGTACTTGTGTTTCATTCAAGTTTATATTTCACTTTGCACCTTCTGTTTGCTTACTTGATTTGTTGACTAGCCACAAGACCTCGTGACTTGGTTACATTCATTCCTTGCATTGCCTTGGGAAACTACGCGGTCCTAGAGGGCAGCTTGCCTTGATTTCAGGAATCGCTTAGAGCATCCTAATAGTTAGCCTTGTTGTCCAAAATTGTGCAGAAAAAACCCGATAGTGAGCTTAAGTTCCAAAACTACCAGTCCCAATTGAAAACTTTTCATCAGCTAGGAAACTGCGCAAAGCATGAGAGGCATCCAGAGCCATTCAACCCAAGAACTGCACAAAAGTATTCCTTGAGCCATTGTCTGATGCATGTGTTGACAAGTTGCCCAGTTCCCTTCTGTAACTACATTGTTTCTCCATGTATGCATATCAATCTTTCATGAGAAAATAAAAAGAAAAATAGCAGAAAGAATCCCTAAAAAATAGGGATCTATTTCAAGCACTAGGAGATACACTCAACTCAATTTTAAAAACTCCCCACCACTTGTCATTTTTTCCTAGATTTTTGGCATGAAGGTCATAAACCCTAAATCTACCAAATCTATCTAATGGACTCTCAAGAGCTCATTCTACACATTTGATCTTGGAGCTTTAGCATTCCCAAGGCATCTAGGAACCTTTGGCATAGTTGATGCAACATTTCTAGGTAAGTTTTGCTTTTCAAGTCTTTTGTTACTTTTTATATTGCTTTTGTTTCCTTGGCTTCCTTGAGTGTTGTTTTTCATGTTTTACTGAATGATCACTATTTTTTTGTTTTGTTTTAACTTGCAGAAGTGTTGTTTCAAATTTGCATTGTATTTCTTGAGCATCGCATGCATAACATTGTTTTTTCAATAACGGTTGTCATTGCAGAAGCTCTTCGTTGTTCATCCATATGACTGATTCCTGCATTGATTTTGATTGCATGCATGATCATTCACTCCTATATGCACCATCCTTTGCTCATGCATTCAGGTGTACTCATTCTCAAGTTTCCCTTGCATAGATCTGGGTTGCCTTGGCTTAGATCTTGCTTCTCCCTGCATGTACTGTGCATTTATGGAACTCAAGGTTCTACCTTGGCTCCAAGAATTGTGCAGAAGTTCCCTGACACTAGCCTCTAGCTATGCTCTGCGCAGTTCTAGGAGACAGTGCTCAGTCTTTCCCACTGGAACTGCGCAATGCGCAGTCCTAGCCAACAATCAAGCTAGACTGAATTGTGCATTGTGTAGTTCCAGTCGACAACAAACCCAACTAGACTATGCTCTGTGTAGTTCTAGTCAACTACCCTCTCACTAGCAGCTAGGACTGCATAATGGATAGTTCTAGCTGACAGTCCCTCAACTCTGAGAGTCACAAATGTGCAATCTTACCTAGCAGTCACCCAACTTGTTGCATGATCAATCCTTGAAGTGATTTGTGTTTTTAAGCTGACATTTCTTGTCATGAGTGTCCTCTCTACCTC
>APFE030781205.1:2085-45666 GCA_000404065.3 Pinus taeda
TGCAGATCTCGATCTGAATGAAGAAGGAACCTGAGTGCAAGGAGAAGGATAAGTTCTATTGATGGGTCAAAATCTTAAGGCTGGAATAGTGGTATCTCTATATGATTTTGATCTGTGATATATGGCGCACGCTTGATCTATAAATCTGATAATCTGGGTTAACTAATACCTGGATGTTTGGAAGAATGAATTTATAGATCTGTATGTAGGTTTCTGTTGGTGAAGTTGCGGACTTTACTTGAAATATGTTTTAGTTGTTTTTATTTATTACTGTGGTGTTCAAGGTTATGATTTGATATCTGGTTGCTGTGTGCTGAGAAAGTATTAATTCAGTTTATTCACAAGGAAGTTGGTTGATTGCATATCTATTTGATACTTGATGGATTAGGATCTTAAGGATTGGAATGTTTATCATTATCTAGTTTGATAGACTAGATCTGAATTATTGACGTATGTTTTATGAATGGTATGATCTGGGTATGTCTGATGTATGGAACAGCTGCAAAGTTATAAGGAAATATTTACAGATCTGTATGTGGGCTGGCTTTGGTGAAAGCATTGATTCAGTATTGGGTAATTCAGAGATTGATGATGCTAGTATTGATTGATTATGAGCTTCAATGATATTAATGGGTCCAGTATGAAAATTGGATGAAACGTAGCCTTTCAGATTATGATGTTGTGCTTTAGTGTATCCAGTCTGAAAATTGATGAAATGTGGTACCTGGAGGAAGAAAGAGAAGGTTGTAGCCTTTAGTAGGTCGGCACCTACGTACTAGTACATCAGCTAGTGCAAGAGCCAAGGGGGTTGTAGCTCCCTTCTAGTAGCAGCTGGAAAACAAGTAAAGGTTGGAGCATTTCAGTAGGTAGCAGCCTGTGCAAAGGGGGTTGTAGCTCCCTTCCAAGAGAGTTTGGAGAATGAGAGAAGGTTGTAGCCTTCTGCAGGTAGAAGCCTGTGTACTGGTATAAGTCTGCACCAATACAGAACTATTGTAAAAGGTATTTCTTATTAAAGAAGATTGAGACAACTTGCAGCAAGTGGTTTTCACCCACATTGGGTTTCCACCTTACGTCATGGTGTTCATGTGTGCTTCTTGTGTGTGATGATCTATTCTATTTTACTGCTCCAGTTTACTGCTCATATGGTTAATAATGTTCTGATGCACTCATTAGAGATCAACTAACTGAATCATACGTTTACTGGATATATACTTGTTGCATCACATATGAATCTTAATATGGAAAGAGAAAAGTTATATTGATCTGATAATACTGATTCAACCCCCCCCCCCCCCCCCTCTAGTATTATTTCCAACAATTGGTATCAGAGCAGGTCCTTTAGTAGAAGCTTGATTGCTTGAAGGAGATCCATGGAACAATGGGAAAGAGGCTTAAGAAGAAAGCACCTGAGAAGAAGAAGACATCTCAGAAGAACTATGACAATGGGAGTATCGATTGGGGAATATGTGGAAGAAGCACTTCAGATTCAGAATCACTTCAGAATGAAGATGAACAAGCATCAGAACTATTAGGTATGAATTTGTTATCCTCTGGAGATATCTATCCATCTAAAGATGATGAAAGTGATGGTGAAATAACTGAATTTGCTCTTATGGGTGAGCAAGAAAGATATCAAATAGAGGCAGAATTTAAAAGGCTTACAGACAAAATTAGAGATCAACAAGATCTGTTGAGCAAGAAGGAATGTGCCTTCAGAGAAGAATCTACCAAACTAAAATCTCAACTAGAGGAGGGAAATAAGGTAAGGAAGTTATTCAAGGAAAAATGTGAAAAGTTGCAGGATGAAGTGACATCATTAAGAAATGAAGTCAATGAAAGGAGCACAATCATCAAGAAACTCAAAGATAGATCTAGTTATTATGAAAGGCTTGAAGCTACAATCCGCTCACTAAAGGAAGATCTTGAAGAATCAAAGAAGCAGAATAAAGGACTACTCCAAGCTATTGAAAAACAAGAGAACGAAGTTCTTGAATTAAGACATCAGTTGGAAGAAGGAAGGAAAGCTGAGGAGAACATAAAGAAGCAGTATCGTGAAAAGGAAGAGCATCTTCAGATTGAGGTAAATATTCTAAATGATAAATTAGAAGAAAAGGATAAGCTCTTATGATTTCAAGACAGTACTAAAATTTTGGATGATATTCTTAGTAGTCAAAGGTCTCCTGCTATAAAAACTGGTCTTGGTTTTTATGAATCTGCTGAAGGTGAATCTAGCTCACAAGGAAAGGCAAGGAACTCTAATGAGAAATCTGAAATGCTCAACAAAGAGATGAGAGGAAAACGTCATCAACAACCAAGGAAAGAAATACTTCAAAGAAAATATTTTAGTCCTCCAATGAATAATGTTGAATGTTATGTATGTCATAATCTTGGACATGTTGCAGCCAGATGTAGAAGAAGAATGGTTCAAGATCATCACACAGAAAGATCATCACATTACTTTCAGGGATATTGTTTTTCTTGCAATATGTTCGGTCACAAAGCTATTGATTGCTAGAGAAGGAATATGAAACATGTCATATGTTATGCATGCAACAAGCTTGGACATATAGCAAAGGAATGCAGGAACAAGGTACGGGCACCATACCAAAAGGAGAAAACATCATCACGCTTGAAGATATGGAAGAAAAAGGAAGTATAGTCAGAAAAATGTGGCATAGCACAATGTACAGGCACAATAGACTGAGAAGGAGCTAAAAGTGTGAAACTTCAGTATCCTGAATTTCATACGCAAGTTTCATAAAGGAAAGTCACATATATATGCGAGTTGGTCACTGCACAGTCGTGTATATGATTGTTTGAGGAAAAGCAGTAGGGACAGGCTCAGGAAAGAGGGTCTGATATGATTCAGTCCATTATTTGATATGTTTGATAATGGTTACAATCTGTTAATGATGTGTGGAAATGTCTTGATCCTAACTTGATGATGATGATGTCTTGATACTTCTTGTTGATATATGCGTGATCAGATTTGACAATAAATAGATGGCACAGGTTCAGGGGGAGCATATACTTTTAATAATGCATTGTTGGCATTATGGTTAGTGGTCCTTGGTGATGATGATTAGGATACATCTTGCTATGACATGATTATGATTTGTCCATGACAAAATCACATACGATGTTTGGGGTTACATAGTTAATGATCAGATCATATTTGTGGTTGATTCTCTGATATAGTGCTTACATGGTGGTCTTTATAAGGATAAGGAAAAGTACAAATCTTGTCTTCATTACTTGATGATGAGTCACTCATAAAGATCATATAATACATTTATGATGCAGGATTCCTATAGTTCTTGGTGTTCATGTGGATAAGGATCGTTGTTGTTGAATGATATCAAGAAGTCTTGAGCTCAAGATACATAGTGCTGGATACATGAATGATTTCTCAAAGTAGCATTGTTGGAGACATGATGATGATGAATTCTTACCTATATGATGATAGGTTGATACTTACATATGTTGATTGATGTATATGTTCCCATGTGATGGTACTTGGATCATGCAGATCTTGATGTTGTCGAGATAGCTATGATGTTCTTCACATATGATACAATGTGAACGATTCTGTATGTCATATGCAGAATTCTGTTCAAAAGGATGAGTTGATGCAGACATACCTTGTTGTTGATCTCAATGCTATTGTCAGATGATTATGGAGCAGATCATACATTGTGTATGATAGTTGCTGATGACTATCATGATCTTATTTAGATGTTGGGTCTCTGTTATAAATGTCATATCAAGTCTCATGATGTAATAGTTTCTCTCTGTCTATTGTAGTCATTTGATGAATCCCTTCTGGTCATATGATGTAATTTGTACCCCCACTATGCATGGGAAGGTTGACGTAATATTTCAGTCATGTACAAACATTTGGTATCTGGTGTATCCCCACTTGGTTGGGTGGATGAGTCAATATTGTATATCCCCACTTGGTTGGGAGATGGCTGTATGTATGAGTCTTTGATGATAGGAAGATCCCTTATGATGAATGGAGTCATGTTCTTTCTTGTAGAACATCTTTTTGCAGACAGCATTTCAGCACAGAGCATATACAAAGGGGGAGCTCGTTCAGAGTTTTCCGCAGGTACTCAGGGGGAGTATGGTAGTCTGCCCCTTTTCCCTTGATGTCAAAGGGGGAGAGTGATTGGTTGTTGTTGCCATCAAGTCCAAAGGGGGAGATTGTTGGCATTATGATACATATGTTGTACTTGATGGCAACCCACTCATCTCAGATGATAAATTATAGTGCAGCAAAGTTCACGCACTTTCATGTAGAGAAAAGTTCCTTTCATGTAGAGAAAAGTTCACGCACTTTCATGCAGAGAAAAGATAAATTATAGTGTAGCAAAGTTCACACACTTTCATGCAGAGAAAAGTTCCTTTCATGCAGAGAAAGGTTCACGCACTTTCATGCAGAGAAAAGTTCATGCACTTTCATGCAGAGAAAAGTTCATGCACTTTCATGGGAAATCTTATGGTTGGTTAATGGTATTAGTCCGACAGTTTTTGATCCTATGGTTTTGGTCCATGGTATTGCATCCAAAAGAATTGATCCCAAGTATTGGGTCCATGGTATTGAATTGTTATGGTTTTTGGTCCGTGGTATTGTGAAAGGCCAAAGGCTATAAAAGAGGAAGGAGATCATTTGGCAAGGCATCTTCTGAATTATTGAATATCTGATAAAGTGCTAGATCTGGAATACTGTGATTGGGTTATGGTGCACATCTGGATCTGAATAAAGAAGGAACCTGAGCGCAAGGAGAAGGATAAGTTCTATTGATGGGTCAAAATCTTAAGGCTAGAATAGTGGTATCTCTATATGATTTTGATCTGTGATATATGGCACACGCTTGATCTATAAATCTGATAATCTGGGTTAACTAATATCTGAATGTTTGAAAGAATGAATTTATAGATCTGTACGCAGGTTTCTGTTGCTGAAGTTGCGGACTTTACTTGAAATATGTTTTAGCTGTTTTTATCTATTACTGTGGTGTTCAAGTTTCTGATTTGATATCTGGTTGCTGTGTGCTGAGAAAGTATTATTTCAGTTTATGCAAAAGTTGGTTGATTGCAAATCTATTTGATACTTGATGGATCGGGATCTTAAGGATTGGAATGTTTATTATTATCTAGTTTGATAGACTAGATCTGAATTATTCACGTATGTTTTATGAATGGTATGATCTGGGTATGTCTGATGTATGGAACAGTTGCAAAGTTATAAGGAAATATTTGCAGATCTGTATGCGGGTTGGCTTTGGTGAAAGCATTGATTCAGTATTGGGTAATTCAAATATTGATGATGCTAGTATTGATTGATTATGAGATTCAATGATATTAATGGGTCCAGTATGAAAATTGGATGAAACGTGGCCTTTTAGATTATGATGTTGTGCTTCAGTATATCCAGTCTGAAAATTGATGAAACGTGTTACCTGGAGGAAGAAAGAGAAGGTTGTAGCCTTCGGTAGGTCGGCACCTACGTACTAGTACATCAGCTAGTACAAGAGCCAAGGGGGTGGTATCTCCCTTCTAGTAGCAGCTGGAAAATAAGTAAAGGTTGGAGCATTTCAGCAAGTAGCAGCCTGCGCAAAGGGGGTTGTAGCTCCCTTCCAGGAGAGTCCAGAGAACGAGAGAAGGTTGTAGCCTTCTGTAGGTAGAAGCCTGTGTACTGGTATAAGTCTGCACCAGTACAGAACTATTGTAAAAGGTATTTCTTATTAAAGAAGATTGAGATGACTTGCAGCAGGTGGTTTTCACCCACATTGGGTTTCCACCTTACATCATGGTGTTCATGTGTGCTTCTTGTGTGTGATGATCTGTTCTATTTTACTTCTCCGGTTTACTGCTCATATGGTTAATAATGTTCTGATTCACTCATTAGAGATCAACTAATTGAATCATATGTTTACTGGATATATACTTGTTGCATCACATATGAATCTTAATATGGAAAGAGAAAAGTTATATTGATCTGATAATACTGATTCACCACCCCCTCTCAGTATTATTTCCAACACATCAATAGTACACACCACTTCATCAATATTTGCACATAATTTTCTTATAGGTTTATTTCCAGATAGACCACTTACTAGTTGAAATAATAAATATTATGAAATCTAGTTACAAACTATTGGTCACTACCAAATACATATGGAACTTCATGTGAATGTAAGTGAACATTTGTACTATCATCCATAATCTTCAAAATAGTCCCATAAGTACTCTTAACCTATTGACTAGTTGCTACTATGGGCAAAAGCCAAATACTAATCAATGTTAGATCCAATGGGAGAAGCACAACAAACACAATTTAATAGTGCCTATTGGGTTATGATTCATTGGAACAAAAAAAATATCAAACCTTTAATCATATTGTTGCATTTGTTAAGAGAAATGAATTTTACCTTGTGGAAAATCTACAAATACAAAAATGGGTTTGCACGTCCTGAAAATTTTGCATCTAGTCTTCAAATTACAATGCATACGTTGGGCATGGAGATGTTAAAAAGTTTCATAAATGTAGAATATTTAGAGTCCCCGATTTTGACATTCAATATGCAGTGAAAATTGTCTTATATTAGAGGTATGTCATTCCAAGCCAAATGTATAGAGAAGATAGGGTTATTGCAATGAATAGCTAAAATTAATTCTAAATCCAAGAGAAGAAGAGATAAATTGCACTGAGTGGGAAGAGTGGAAAGCCAACTTGATTTGGAAAAGGATCCTTCATAGAGAGATAAGGTTGATAAAGGGGCATATATTTTTTTTAAATTAATGTAATGACCTGTTGGAATCCTTGTTTGGTGTATTATTCACCTTCTTCCTATCTTGTTCTCTTCTTTATTGTTGAGCTATGTAAAATTGGGACAAAGACTGATATAATATAATAATTAAATTAGCTTAGCACCATAACAATAATTGCACACACAATTATTTATTTCAATGGTTGGGTCATGAGCATGTAATAGAGAAATGCCATAATTTATTGTCGAGTCATCAATGTAGCTTGCATTCGGTCACACAATGTGTTTATGCAATTCGTCAAACAACAAAGCAGGAAGCGTTGTCATTATATAAGTACCAGTCGTAGCAATTTTTAAAGCAAGTCATATTGGGAGCCATAATTCCATTCATTGACAAGCCATTAGGCATATCAATATATAAATACTCAAATAGATGAAGTGAGGGAAAATCTATCTACCAATCCCTCGACACACCTTTTTTTTAGAAGCCAAGCAAATATCACACTCACTTTTGCACCTTCAATTTGCAGGATTATGAGTATCATTTTGTGCAACTCAAAGAATTATTACAAAGGAAACACTTGGCTCAACCATTCTTTCTCAAATTCTTACTGATCGAAATCAACTGCAACAACTCTAACAATGGCCATTGCTATACACAGAGCAAAGAATACAAATTGATGCTCAGAGAATACATATTTTGTAGAGAGATAGAGGAGTTATTAGGGACAAAAAAAATCTAAATTATGATATACAGATTTCAGAATACAAAGAAATTCTTAGTGAAACACCAGAAGGTTGACCAAAATAGTAGGTTAGACTGGAAACATTCAACAACATAAATGAATTCCTTTGAAAGATAAAATAATGCAAGTGAACATTTCTAGTAGACAGATACATAGGGGAGAGGCAATCAATTTTTGATAGATAGTGAATTAATGTAGCATTTTAAACAATGAGCAAAAATGGCATAACTAACATACATAGAGAGGCCACAAAACTAGTGGCTCAAATTTGGGCAGAGAAGGAGTATACCTGCTCTGATACCAATTTAAACACACAAAAATAATGGAAAATATATTAAGAAAAGTTTTGAATTACATTACTATTCACAATGATATACATTTATACATTGTCTAATGAACCTTGGTTTGCATATTCCAAGTGTGCTCTTGGAATCCAAAGACCTTTCACATTCCACACCATAACCCTTAGTGGATTAGGTGCCCAATAGTAAGTGCATGATGGGACCTATTAAAACAATACTTTATTGATGTGTTTATAAACCTTTAGTTCTTATGAAACTTTGCAACACAATCCTCATCTATGCTAGCTATAGAATAAGTCTAACAACTTTTAATATTGTTGGAGAAAAATTAAAAATAATTTGAGAAACTTCTAAACCCCATTTTCATCGCCGCATCTTGGGAGTCAAGTCTAATTAGCAACCACCACCTCAAAATTCAGGAAAGTAAGCGGGGGGGTGGTGTTACAATTGCATCATATATACTCATTGTTTTTTAACTTTTGGGCATGCAAATTAGTCTTTTAGAGGTAAATTTTTATGTTGTCACAACATATTTACATGATTCACAAGGTGAGAAATCAATTTTTGGTGTAATTTCATATTTTAGGTTTGATAATTATAGGTAATTTATAGGCTACAAATGTCTTCAAAGTTTCACTTCTAATTGAGTATTTTTCAGGTCCCATAATTTTCATATTCAATACATCTTTTTTCAACCATAATGCCTTATTTTACACGCCCTTGTTTTACCAATTTGTGACACCTTTACCACACACTTCCTCACATTTTTTATGCAACAATGAAGAATTGGTTTTAATTTTATTTTAATCAAAATATATTCATTTATGTATGATTTTAAAAGTTTATGAATCTCTACTATGAGTTATGTAGTTCTTTCACCAGTGGCACAATTCCCGCACCCATTTAGTGTTTGACATATTATCACATTTCTAGGAGAAAACAGAGATATGGTTTGTGTTCACAATGATTTTTCATTCTCCCACATGATTCAAAACACAGTCATGTTATACATATGGATTTCTAGAAGCTAATTAATGCTTCAAGCCAAATTCACAACAATTTTCAAATAGCCAACTTCCTCCTCAATTTTCGTGCATATGATGTCAAATTTGAAAATTTTGGGACACATGTTTTGTTACCAGTATATAAAATTGAGTAAGACAAATTTTGTTTTCTGAAATTATGCATGGTTTGGGATATACGAAAGGTTCTTTGGGGCCAGTTTGTTAAAAATGCACAATTTGTATATTTTTTGAATCATGCTCAGATTTGAAAAAATGGGTTGTTACAACCTAAATTCATATTGTGTCATGTATAAAAAGATTAATCATGGAGTTGTGCTAGGGAGAGGATGTTATTATAGTCTTGTATTGTTGGTTTGAACCTGGATCAGATGGTGTCTGATGTAAAATATTGAGCATCTTTTAACACAATACTCATGTTAGGTTTCTTTTCTATCTTCTGGTGTATTTAATGAACAATTACATCCTATCATTTAATTTTTTACCTATAGGGTGTGAATTGGTTGGTTTGGGCCCAACCAACTCAGCTCATCACCACTCCTTTACATTATCCTACTATAATAATTTATTGATTTGTCAATATGTGTGTTAAATTTCTCATTGAGTGTTAACTCTCAAGATTTCTTTTCAAACTCAATCATCCTGTGTGTATGGTTTATGCTATTTCTTCTCTAAGATATGCACAACTTATTCATATATATCTAGTTTGTATTTTTTCATGCTAAAGATCCAAAAATTGTGTGGTGAATTAATGTGTAAACTGTCATGGATAGTCCACTGAACATTTTGTCACAACAGACCTGATAATAATACATTAAAATACTTAATTGTTACATTATTAAAATTTTACTAAAGTTTTAGATCTGTAGATTCAACTGTAACTAGTGCATGCATGCGAATCGAAATTGTGCAAAAAAGTAGAGAATGAACAAATAAGCTCACACACATACATAAAAAACAAGATATGCTCTTTGGGAAACCCTTTTGAGAGAAAACCCAACTGGAAGGTGAGGTCGCTTCGCTCTCTTTCTCTATCTGGAAATATGGCTACTTGTACAAAGAAGTAATGTATGTGGCCTGTTGGCTATTATACTGCACAGATCCTCTTTGTGTGCTCTACCTCCTATCTCTCATGTCTATCATTACTCAACTATGGAACAAAGTGCTCTTGAAAGAATTGAATACCTCTCCCTCTTAGTGGCCCGATTATAACACAACCTCATAGCCTACTAGTGGTTAATTTTGACTACATCAACTCTTAAATAGAGTTACAATACAGACTCTTTTATATTATTTTACATCATAATCACGTGGCTAGCCCCTTTTCCATGAATAATGGGGGCTGACATGGCATCCACTTGAATTATAGGTGTGAAAATAGGAAGGTCAACTTCTCAGTGGCATATTTTTTGCATACAGACTCTGACTGACGCGCTTCATGCACCATTAGAAAGATCTATGTGTGTATAATGGAATGTAATGGTGTTATACCAAGGTAAAAATTTCTTACTCCCAAAAAACATCATTTGATGCCTCAAAATGCTCTTGGAAGGTTTTAGACCCCATTTCACCAAACTGGGTCCCGTCGGTAAAAACAATCTTGTGAGATTATTCCTCCAATTTTTCCACTCTAAATGCATCAAGATTGATGAAAAAGAATATAATGATCCAATCCAGATCATGAATGTAAGCAAGAAGTTTTATGTGTACCTCTGGTATGAGTAGTGACCATAAGTTATAGCAGTAACCACTTATTCTTCTCTGAGGACATTAATTTATTTTATACTCTATTACAAGTTGGGGTTTAAGGTTTCAAGCATTGTTGTTGAAGTATTAATACAAAGGTACTTTGAAATACGACGTAGACTCACAACTCGAGATCTCTTCATACTTATATAAGATAACATATTTATGGACATTTGAAACTTCTGTAACTTGGATCTTGAGTTAGATTGCAAGACCTTTAGTTGTTGTAAGATGCCTTTGGAAGTTGTCGAAACCTCGAAGGAATTATAACTTGATTAAGGCTTGAGAAGTTGTGAATCTGAGTTTTAATACACTGAGTGACCTGGAATTATTCAAATGTGCTCTTAATATAAACTTTGTAATGCTCTCATTTGACCTCTTTTTATAAGATAAAGAATCAACAAATTTAATCATTACAGTTGCATAGTCTGTACATCATTGTTACTTGATCCATGGATTTTGAAATCTTAAAAATTCCAATAAGAGATTTATAATTATGACTTGCACTTATAACTATTGATTAGCATTACTAGAAAAGGAGTATTGTATTAATAAATTCATATCTTTGAGTTTAGCAATTTGGAATTTTGAAAGTTATCTACACATCGATTCACTATTATGAACTTGTAATTTGTTTAGGTACTTATGCACAATATCATTCTAATGTCTTCATTTAAGTGCAGGTGTTGACTTGTATTCATTTTATTCTTGTAGCTTTCAAGACTGATTATTTAGTGAGTATTGGTTCATGCTATTAAAATTATAGATTGATTTATGTTCGGTTTCCTTCTTGCACTAGTCTTGATGAAATAATGTTTGTAGATCTAGCATTTCTTTTGGGGAGGTGAAAAATTTGAGGAGGGTATGTGTGGTTGTGATTAGACAAAGGATACTTTTACTCATGTATGCAATACTTACAGTTGATGCATTTTATTGGCACCTTATATAGAGTTGCATCTATTTCATTGTTTGCTTGACCAAACACAGGTTGAGTGAAGATAGAATAAGAGTGCGAGATTGATATGAGGGTTTTATCACTCATTGTGTGCTCTACTTGGCTTGAGGAGTAATTAGAATTGTCTTTTTCTTATCTCAATAAGACAATGATTTTGGCTTGCTCAATTAAATAAGGGGCCAATGATCAAGTTTCTAGTTAATTAGTAGTTATGGTTTTGCTTACCAACAATTATGGTTTTCTCCTTAATTAAGATTTTTCTTTTCAGTTATCGATAGTTAGGGTTTTCTTCCAATTGTTTGTAGATTATAGGATTAATGTTTAAAGTAATTAGTATTTTTTTCTAATGAATTTCTTTGATTGTAGGACTGGCTAGTGATTGTAGGAATTCAAAGGTGTGCATAGATAACTTCTAGACAAATTAATGTTCTATATTGCAAGTCATTGAAGTCTTTCTCTAGCATTTTTAGTGCTACACTTGGAAGTCCTGTTACACTGAAATTTGTCACCATGACTATCTGCAGTTAATATGGCTCCATCAATAGTCATATTATCCTCCTTGTCAAGCCTAATACCTCTGCTCTTCATGTCAAACTTCAAAAAAGAGAGAAAGTCACTAAAAAACATGTTTATCTCTGGGTACGCAGGTTCTCTCTACCTTGCCTGCATGTACGCATCCCAAACTCATTGTACTTGCGTACTTGTACGCTTTGTAAGCCAAAGGATGGGTGCGTACCCCTGTAAAGGTCAAAAGGCGCGAGTTTCTTCTTAAAAAAGTTACTTGTGGTCACTTCTAGAGCCTTCTAGAAGAGTGTTTGACGTGTATTGAGCGCCTCCAGATGGTTCATGCATCCCTATGATAGAGGAACTTATCCCATCGAGAGAGGAGCTACCCCATCCAAAAGAGGGAGTATCCCATTGATGTTGGAACTGAATAACTTCCTCTAGAACACTATAAATACAGGCATTGGGCCAAGGGAGGGGAGGTTGAAAGCTGAACATTCCAAAGGGTAGATGATGCTGGAATTAGGACTTCCATTGTAAGCTTGTGAGGAGAGATTACCATCCTTTCTTGTTTCATTTGGAAGTGGGTGAGCTTGTCAAAGTAGAGGAAAACTCTTGCTGGACCCTAGGACGAACTTGCATAACACCAAGGCTCAGGTTGTAATGGTTTCTTTTTTGTTTCCTTAATACAAATAAGTCCATTCTTCTCAATGATTTATTGTTAATTAATTGTTTCATATACTCCTTGGTCTATATGTTTAATATGCTTTGTTTTATGGAATATTCAGGTGTTATGTAATCGTTTGATTGTTAGTGTATGCAGGTTTCAAAGTGAAGGAGGAGCTCATCTGGATCAGCGAGGCTGGAATGCTACAACAAGCGTTGGACTTGAGGTAGGATCGAAAAACACTTGGTTTATCATAGAATAATGTATGTTTAGAGAAGGATTTCTCTTAATTGTCTTGTTTGTCACTAGAGTCTTAGACTCCTAGGGAGGTTAGTTTTGTCCGCAAAAATAACTCTTTCCGCATGACAACAGTGTTGATTGGGCTGCTGATTGGGCGATACAGATGATAATGGATCAATATGAGATTGAAAAGTGGTGCAATGTGATTAGTCTTTTTGTTTGTTGTTTTTCTAACTACAGACCACCACATGGCCCAATGGGAAGGTGCCACGTGGCCCTATGGGAGGCTGTCACATGGCTTGGTGTGATTGGAAAACATTTGTAAGGGTCTGACTAATCTCGGCAGGGGTCAACCCCACGACCTCCAGAAATACAACACACTGACTTGCCGCAAGCCCACATGGTTGGTTCTTACTATATAATGGTTCGCGGTTAATAATAAAGTTTAACAGGTCGACAATTTGGGGGAGGGGTCAGGCGGTTATCCCTAGCCCCAAGACATATCACACACCACATAACCGTGATGGAGGCACAAAGGCAGTAGGGGCAGGAGGTTAGCCTAGCCCCCAATTCCAATGTGCATACTTTAACCATCGGCAAAGTATGGCGGAGGGGGGTAGGGAGATAAGCCCCACCCCTTGACTTTTCGTTAACCGAAGATTGTGGACGAAACCAACAACCAGCACTACGAAGGGGCTGGTGCGTGGCACCTGTCCAGTGGAAATATGGTCGTTAAATGACCAAGTGCGATGGAGCCAGAGGGCGTATGGCCTTTGGCCCACACCCCTGGCCTTATGGACTACCACATGACCATGAAAAAGGGCAGAGTTTAGGCACAGGGGGGCAACTAACGATCAGACAATTTGCACCTATTGCGATGGAATCAACACCAATCCTGAGTGAATTTTTCACTTGGTGGACCCGCCAAAGGTGAGTTCCATTGCCTAGTTAACTAGTTTTGTAATTTTGTAGGACAGATAGTAGAGAAATGAACCAAGAGGCCTAACTTGGCCATTTTTTAACATTTTGGAGCCCAAAAATATCCCACACAGGGGTTTTTGGTTGTTCTGGACACAATGGAAGTATTATTTTTGTGATTTGAGCATTTTATGTTGAAAAATTGCAGAGTTAAGTCCTTTTGTATTACAAACATAGATTGTTTTTAGCTTTTTGAAGCCATATGGAGACCGTTTTTAGCACAAAAAGAGCCTAGACAAGGGTTTTGAGCCTTTTAGACACATCTGCAACAATTGTTTATTCATTAGAGTAGCGAGTTTCAATATATTCTCAATATGATTGTGGGAAAAGAGAATTTGGAAACTTCATTATGAAGTAGTTGGATTTGTGCTTCTTGACCTCTGAATGTGTACAAGGACCTTGTTAGCGCTTGGAATTCACCTAGGCTGAGATAGACAAACTCTCAAGGCTACATCAAACCATTTCACCTCGTAGCTAGCCCTACGAGGTATGAGAAGGCTCTCTCGGGTCAGATTCGATAGATCTTTCAATATGATAAGCTGACCAATTAGGATCAAAGATATTAGGCTATTAAATTGATAAGGGAGGTTGATTTAAAGATTTTGGGGTTTTTGGTGGCAATTGGAGGGAGTGCAATTCAGGGTGCGGGGATTGAGCACAGTTTTTGCAGGGGGATCTTTGGGGCAAGGTAGGAGTGAGCGCTGATGCCTTAATATGAGATGGATGATCAGGGATGATAGAGAAGGAGCTAAAGAGGGAAAACAACCATTTGAATCCTCTCTAGATAGCAGAAAACATAAAGTTTGAACAAACTAAAAAGCTGAGCATGTCAAAGCATGTATTCAAACTTTACCACTTCATCTGTCCAAGTAGAAGCAAAAGAGAGATGTAGAATAAATAAACAAACTTACAACAACATGTAGAGAACACACCATCAACACTACAATCCACAAGAATCCACAAGGATGTCTGCAAAACCCTGGCCTTCTTCCTCTTGAAATTGCAAAGATAGATGTACAATATACAATGAAACTTTCTCCCACAAGAGTCCAACCTTCCAACCTCTCAAAATGACTAAGAAAACACATAATATAGGCAAGCTAACCTCTTCCCTTGCCTCTAGGGGTCGAGCTCATCCTTCTAGGAGCAGTTTGAACTAATTCCAAACTAAGCACTAGATAATAGGCAGCTCAACAACTTGCCTCTATTACTTAGCTAACTGATTCATGCATTAATTATTCACTTTTTACATCAAGGAAGCTTCTAGAAGGGTAAAGAGAGGTAAAATCTATCAAAGTGCCATGAAAATATTACACTTCACGCTGGATGTTCTGTTTTACTTTAACTTTTCATATGATACTCTTTTATTTGATACACTTTTATCTAATACACTTTAACCTTGCTGACCTGTCAATATCCTTTTACTATTTTGTTTTACTTTTTATTGTACATTTATAATTTACTGTGTATTTACTACGATAAATCGTTGAGTTTTTCCCATATTTCCTCATTTGGTAACTAGATATTGAGCATTTTTTTGTATATCTAAACTGCCTCTATATATTTGGAAAAAGTAGGTTTATTAATAAATAGGTGTTTTACCTCATGCTGGAGGTAAAACAAGTTTTCAAAAGTTCGGTACAACACTTTCCCTGTTGGCATGCCCTTCATTGATGAAGTGATTACCTGCTATCTAGCCACTTCCCTGATCTTCTTGTTTTAATCTGCCTGTGTCATTAGCTTATCATTTATAGCTAAGGGATTAGGTAATCCATTTTCCTTCAAAAGTTTGAACTTAGCCATGAACCTGTCAACCGCTAGTTGCATGTTTTGACACTTATCTTCTAAATTCAACATCAAATTCCTCTTAGTGAGGACTTTTCTGACTTCCAAAATTTTACTTGTCTTGTCACGTATCTCCAGTTCTTGCAGTTCATACTTATTCTTGGAGTTGAGGAAGTGGATGATTCTTGCGGCTTCCTCTCGCATATCTCCAAGTTTTGTTTTAACCCTTTCAATGGCTTCTGTAGCCTGCTTTATTAAATCAATTTGTTCAAAAATAACCTGGATGGATGGCTAAATATCATTGATAGAGTCAATGATATTGGCCCACAGTTTCTCTTTAGCCTTACCTATAGGCTCACTCAATGTCAATTCTTTCTCCAGGATTTTTATCATTTCATTCATCTTTGTAGCCTTTTTCTGTTCTTCTTTATGCATGATCTGGGCAAGTTTGCAATCTGCCTCTAGGCTGGTGACTTTTTCCTTAAGTTTGATCATCTCATTGGTCTGAATGGACATTTATTCCATTGCTTTGACCAACCTATTTGCTTCATTGCTTGTGGAGGCTGTTACTGTTGATCTTGTTGCTGATGTAGTCGGTGTAGATGTTGGAAGTGAAGTGGCCATTGGAGCAATGGGAGCTAATGCTGCTACCAAAGTAGAAGGTACATATGTGGCCACTGTTGGAATGAAAATTGAAAGAGAATTATCAATACTAGCTTGTTTGAGTTGAATCAAGCTATCCAACTCCTTCTCCATCTCCTTTAACTTGTCATTTAGTTGCAGCACTAAGTCCATCATTTCCTCATGATTGGTCTGGCTTTCTAGGTTTTCCTTTGTCTGTGGGTGCTGCAAATGAGGCAACTTGAGCTATTTCTTGAGGGCTTCTATGTCATCATTATTCTTTTTTATTAGTTTCTCTATGGATTTAACATCACTTGGGTCATGGACCAATTTAATAACCAAGTCCTCCAAGGACTTTATCTCGGTGTCTTTAGCTTGTGAAGAGGCCTTCTCCAACTTGAAATGAGTTGTTACATTGTCCAATGAATCGTGCAACTTGTAAGCATCCATGGTCTTTGTTGTGAGGCTGGAGTAGATCATTTCTCTAGCCTGCTTGTGAAACTCTATCTGATCAATGGGATGAAAATCCCTAGCCAAGACCTCAAAATTTGTCTTCTTGTAGCCTACTGATATCTTTGGTTGTTGTACACTGGGCTGCAAGAATGAGACATGCATTTTTCCTTATTTGATGTCAAATGCTGACATTAGTCTAGTTTGGTTTAGTGGTGTGAGCTTGAGGTATTGGGTATATGTCTCCGCCTTCAATCTCTCATTCCTCATCTTTATCTCTTTAAATATGTCTTTAATGTCCTTTTCCTTGTTAGTTGGCCCGATATAGGAATATATCTCCATACTTGGCTGTCTACCTATCATCTGTGTGTTGGAGGTTGATGGCTGCTGTGTTTCCTCCGATACAGCTACTTCTTTACCTTTCTGTCCCATTGCCTCAGTGTCAATTATTTCTTTTGATGCAATTTTATCCTCTTGTTCAAAGACAGGATTCAACTTGGGCCTCTTGCTTGGCTCAATCAACTCATCAGTAGTTTCCATGGCAGAGATATATGCCTCATCCCTGCTCCTTTTAGGATTATTCTCCTCATTTATTGGAGTCTATATGATAGGAGGAATGTTCATTGGCTCTCCTTTTTCTGGAACCTGCAGGAAAGGGTTGTGATCAAATTGTCTCTCCAAATCAATAAGTGTGTTCTCTTTATCCACAACAGTGTTGTCCATGTCAATCAAAGTGTTTTCCATGCACTCATCCTAGTTAGCAAACTGTTCAATGTTAGGCATTGGGTGGTGGATGTATGCTCCCAACTTGACCTTGAGTCTGATATTATTTATGACCCCATGAGGGTCATAGTGCCAGATGAATCTGTTTCTGAATTTCATTAATTGAAGTAACCTGTCAGCCTCTAGTCCAACCTCTCTATTGTTGCAAATAAATGGGCCCATTTGGTTCTTCACTTTGAACTGGGTTTTTTTCCTATAAGTTAGGAAGTAGATCTCATCAGAGCTGATGATTTTCCTGAAGTCCTCAAGAGAAAATATCCTCATAGGGAGGTATTTGGGCAACTTATAGGGGGCTAGCTCACAGCCATAAATTCTGATCTCTATGTGGTTTTGGTACAAGTACCAGTCTCCCATCTTGATGTTCTTGGCCAATTGCAGTACCCTCTTGATCTCTGGGCTGATTCTAGGCTGAGCCTGAGAAGTCAACATGTTCATGACTAGGTATACAAAAGAGTCTATGAAGTCTTTGTAGGTGAATGATGTGGAAAACTTGTGGACTAAGGGTGTCCAGTAGATGAATGTCTCTCCTTTCCCTTGGTGTCCAACTTCTAGATCTTCAAAGGGAACGTATCTGTCTGGTAATACAAGAACATATGAAACAACATTGAAGAGTATTTGAAAAATCTTTTAGTGGGTAGTCTAGTGAACTATTCATACATTTTGTCTACAATGAACTGGGCATAATCATACATAATAATAGGAGGCTTTCCTGGAGTGAAAATGGACAAGAAGGCCATGATGACCTCATCCACATGCTCATCTGATGTGTATCCTAGGATGCATGAGAGCATGGTGATTATTCTCTTGCCAGTCTCTGAAAAAATAGTGGAAGCATAGGGTGGAATGCCTGTAGGAGTATGTCTTTCCTCAATGATGAAATTCTAGAAAATTTGTTTGATTTTAACTAGGTCCAGTGTGATGTACAGGTCCAACAGGTTTCCAATGGACAAAGAAGTCAGATTAGGACTAGCCTGGATTTGCATCATACGGTTGATGGATTCAGCAGTAATGGTGAATAATAACTCATGGTTTAGTTCCTCAATAGCCCTTTGGCTTGGAACATAATAGGCATGTCAAAAATGTACAATGTCTGGGAATGAGTAAACTTTTGGGAATGTATACTTGGGAAAATTGGATTCCCAAAGGTTGATGTCATCAGCATGGTTCAGGAACCTATCCTTAGTTGAGCAGTGGATTCTCAAAAGGTGGCCTCGAGTGGTTGTGTCTTCAATTTGGAAATCCTTGTCTACCAAGGCCAAATGGTCAATGTCTAGGTGAGGGCTTGAAATCGATCTGACATCCAAAGAGGTCGGGGCAACCATATTTTTGATAAAATATGCTAACTGGGCTTATACAGCTTGTGAAAATGAAGTGTTGACTGTGTCTGGTTCAGGGATAGGGTAAATGCAGTTTGAAGGATAGGGGTTTTAGTATTTGAGGGGAAATACTCTCAATTCAATGGAAAATTATTAAATTCAATTACTTTAATTTTTAAATTTACTATATACTTCTGAATTTGAGAGGGCCGTTTTGGTTCTCTATTGAAGTATCTATAATTTTAGGTTCAAGATGCAAATTGGTTTTGAATGGTGGCTATAGAGGGTTCTGTGGCTTCATTCACACATTGGAGGGCTAAACTAGGCTTCCGGAGCATGTTGAAGAGGCAATTGGTGGTCGGAACCAGTTGCAGAAGCTCGAGGGCGCAGGAAAGCTTGGAATCGTTTCGCAGAGTAAATGAGTGAAAAAGGGTGAAAATGGGATCTACGGCCTTTTAACTGGAAACGATGTAAAATTGGCGTAGACACTCATTTAATGAATAGTGAACATTTGTTTTTGCTTCGGTGGGGAGGTAGTTTAGGGAGCCATCGCACCGCTTTTGAGCGATGGGTGGTGTTTTCCCAAGAGCACATGACTTAACGCAGTGCCTTCACATAAACCAAGGGGGCCTGAGCAATACCGCCCATACCGCATGCTCTCGGGACAGTAAAGGTCAGGAGATGAATGAGCATGATATGGGAGAGGGCCGTAGGATCTAGGGGTGTAAGATCCAACAGCCATCGCATGGTGGAGATGCACGGTGGGAGATGGGGGCGGATATTAGCAGGGCCCAGGGGTTAATTACCCTTAAGTGTAATTAATCAATGGATAAAAGTGGGGTCATTATGTAATGTGGGTTTATGGAGTGTAACGGGTAAAACTGAATTTGCGGGGTTAATAAAGTAATGTGGGGGGGGGGGGGGATAGTTAGGATAGAAGGTTTTGGTGGGTTTTTAGGGAAATTAGTAAAGGGAAAATGATTTTTTACATGGGGAAAGGGTTTCACACTAGGGAAAAGGGGATTTTTGGGTAGGGGAATGAATTTGGAGGGTAATACTCTAGGGGATTGTGTGAAACCAAGGGGGAAAGGTAAAAATGAAGGGAAAAGGGGTTTATAGAAGAAATGAAGTGGTAAAAGGGGAAATTAGTTAAGTATGTAGTGAGGGGTGAAATGGAAAGGAGGAAGTTAACCAAATGAACTTATGAGCATCCTTTTTCTTTCATAACTGCTCCTGCACACTGAAGCACATGATTAAACATGATAGATGTTCTTTTGCCTCAAATAGCTTGTATTTCTGCAACCTTTCTTCTACGTACCATTTTACTTACCTTAACATTTTTTCTTCACTTTGTTGGGTGCACTTCAGCTAGCAAACCCTTGTCTTTCCTTTTTCTTTTATGAAACAAACTATCTACTTCTAACCTTAAATCTTCCAAGGGCTTAGATTAAATTGATGATTTCCTTTTATTTCTCTACATATCTACTAATCTGCGAAGATTAAACTGTTTGGCTAGATCTTTTTTCTCTAACTATAAACATGAAATTCAAAGCATGATGTAGTCAAGATTAAACAGTTTGACTATCATGGGTTGTGGCATGTTTGAAAATCTTCACACAACCATTATTCTGAATAGTAAAGTAAAGAGTAGTGGCACTTGGACTTGCACACTTTCATGATCTGTTTTTTGTTTGGGGTTCATATTTTTTCATTTTTTTATCTTTTCTTATTCTTTTTGTCCTTTGATATTTCTTTTAGGACATAACCTATTTACATTTTTAAATTTTAATATGGATTTTTTTTTTAGAAAGCAAAGGTATGTATAATATTACAAGATTTAACCTCAACCAATTCAAAATTATGAATCCTATCACTATAGGACTCTAACAGAGGCTCCACATGGGGATGGCATTTCCTGGTGAAATGTCAAGAACTCTAAAGACCAGTAGCCCTTGAATTGTGACTGAATTTACCTTTTAAACAATGCTTCTATGATTATGCTTTATTGATAGTTATGATAGTGAATCCTTCAAAGCTCAGGGCCTTATCTCTGGGTTTCAACTTCAAAGGATTACCATCCAATCCAATCTACACTTTGAAATGTTATGTAAAATGATGCAAAGTAAAGTGAACTATTGTGAGTCAGTGGAAAAATAATGCTTCAACATTCTACCATTAACAGGTCCTCTTAGTAGATCTGATCCATCTATCTCTCTCAAGAAAATGTCATTGTTGCCCCTGTAGCCATAAATGACATAAGGCCCTTGCCATAAAAAATCAAATTTTCCATGCTTGCCTTTGTCTTCTCTCCTTGAATCCCACTTAAGGACTTTATCTCCTATGTAAAAGTCATCTGCTTTAGTATTTTTATAAAAAAACCTTCTTGATTTTGTCCTAGATTACCTGTGATTTACATATACTTATTGTATGGTTTGCTGCAGGTGTATGGCCTGACTTATTCTTCTCTGAATATCATTTGGTTCCACATGTAATTCCTGGATGATATTCATCATTGGCACTCGCAAAGATGATGGAAAAACTGCATCCATCCCATAAACCAGATGATAAGGTGATGTTCCAATGGACTTTTTAGTAGTCAGTCTATCTGCCCATAAGGCATTGACTAGCTTCTTGTTCCATGTCTTTTTGTTATTTTCCAGCAATTTCTTAATGATATTGACGAGGCTTTTGTTAGATGACTCTACTAATCCATTACCTTGAGGGTAATAGGCTGTGGAGTGGCCAAGGGTGATGTGGTATTTGTTACAGAAGTCTATCATTCTCTTGATTTAAAGGCAACTGCATTATCAATAATGAGCTTCTGGGGACATCCACATCTTGACAGGATATTACTCTCTAGAAATGATATTATGAAAATGTCTGTGGCTTGCCTAGAAGGTATGGCTTCTACCCATTTAGTGAAATAGTCAATATCTATCAGAATCCATTTGTGCTGAGCTGAGGAGGCTGGGTGTATTTTTCCAATGAATTTTAACCCCCATTGTTGAAATGGGATTTCAGTGGAAATTGGTTTAAGAGGCAAGGGTAAAAGTTTTATCTTTCCCTCAAATGTCTGGCATTTATGACAGGAGGTCACATTTTTCTTAACATCTGCAAACAAAGTGGGCCACTAAAAATCATCCCTCAAGATTTTGTCAGCATTAGTCTTCTAGTACAAGTGTCATCCATAATCCCCTGCATGAAACTCTTGCATGATTTTATCAACTTCATATTTTAGTAAACAATTCAAAAGAATACCACTATTGCCTTTCGAAAAAAATGCATTATCTATGTTACAATACTTTAATGACTTCATCTTTAAAAATCTAGCTTTAGTTCTTGTTAAACCATGAGGAGCTTGTAAATTTTGTAATACAAATATAATATTTGCATACCAGGGTGGAGTCGCCATCTCTTCCTGATCATCAAGGGCACTAATGGAGTTTATATCAAGGGCCTGACAGTTCGATTTAGCCATGAGTTTGGCTAAACCTTAGCCTTTGATAAGCTTAGTTGGCTTTATCTCTATGTCATAATTGAATATTGTGGCAATCCACTTGCCTCTTTTCCCTTCAAGCCCATTTTGTGTCAAAATGTCCTTAACTACAGAATTTGGAACATAAGCAATAATGTGAGAATACATAATGTATACTCTGAAGTATTTGATAGCCTTTACTAAAGCTAATGCTCGTTTTTCCATAATATTGTATTTGTGTGGCATCTCTTAAGGATTTACTAAAAAATTCAATTGGTTGTTTATATCCTTGGTTGTTCTTTTGTAGCAAGACTACTGTAATGGTGTGTTCTGAAGCAAAAGAAAAAATTATAAAATACTTGTTAAAATCAGGACTTATTAGGACTGGAGATTTGGTTAAGTCTTCCTTGATGGCTTCAAAGGATTGTTTAGCCTCCACTATCCATCTAAGTGTTGAGTCCTTTCTTAGCATGTTATTTAATTCTCTAATCAGTTCTGCTAGATTTGAAATGAATCTCCTAAGAAAGTTTATCTTGCCTAGAAATGATTGTAATTCTCTAATGTTTCTAGGATGGGTAATGGTCAAAATGGCCTCTATTCTAGTAGGATCTATTCTAATCCCATCTTTAGATATGATATGTCCCAATAGTTTCCCCTCTTCCTGACCAAATACTGTCTTTTTGGGATTTAACGAAATCCCAATTTTTCTACATTTGATAAATACTCTTCTCAGGTGGTCTAGATGTTCATTGTCAGATTTAGAGAAGACTGTGATGTCATCTTGGTATACTACTAGGAAGTCATGGATCTCCTTAGTAAAAGATATATCCATAGCTCTTTCAAATGTGGCACCTGTATTCATTAAT
Organism: Pinus taeda; assembly: GCA_000404065.3. Lineage (NCBI taxonomy): Eukaryota > Viridiplantae > Streptophyta > Pinopsida > Pinales > Pinaceae > Pinus > Pinus taeda. The sequence continues at coordinate 25,321 of APFE030781205.1, forward strand.
CCAAAAGGCATCTTCAAATACACGAAGGTACCCCATGGAGTAGTAAATGTAGTTTTGGCTTGGCCCTTAGGTTGAACTAAGATCTGGTTTTACCCAGAGAATCCATCTAACAGTGAAATCCTGGATGAGCCTACTACCCTCTGCAGGATATGGTTCATTTTTGGTAGATGATAGTTATCTTTTTGTAAGACCTTGTTTAAATTTCTGAAAGCTACACAAAGTCTAATTTCACCAGTCTTTTTCCTAGTAGTGACTAAGTTTGAAATCCAATACAAGTATCTAATGGGGGATATAATTTGGGCATCGAACATTCTTTTAACTTCTTTTGTCAATAGAGGGCATAAGAACTGGGTTTATTCTCCTAAGTTTCTGTTTTAAAGGTTTATGATATTCTTTTAGGGTATTTTGTGTTGGATTATGCTGGTGTCATAAGATTTTAAATCTTCATAACTCCAGGAGAATACATTCTGGAAATCTTTAAACAGATTGATGTATTTAACCTTTTCCTCTGGGGGTAAGGCTTTTGATATTTTAATGAATTTTGGTTTATCCTCAGTTCCTATGTTAACATCTTCTATGTCAACTCTCAAAGGTTCCATTTTGGGTTTCCTAGCTACATCATTAGAGTCAAACAAATCTTCTAAAGGGACTAATCCCTTGGGCAAAAAAATATTTTTCAAATTAAGAATCTCAGGATCATCATTGATTATTTCTTCAATATCTATATTCTCTAAACTATCTATTTCTATTCTAGTAAATTTAGTTGGTTTAGCTATATCTAAAATATTTACATCTAGGTTACTTTCTATATTATTGTCTACTGTACAGTCAGTATCTATCTTACAATTTTGAAACTCACCTTCATTGTTCATGAAACCATAAATATAGAATCTTGGGAGAAAATCTGCCAATACTTAAGGTTGTCTGATATAACAGGCCTATGTATGACTTTTGTAGTGTACTGATGGTTGGGTTGAAATGGAAATTTACAGGTACTAGCAAAAGTGGCCAAAATGTGGGCCTGCATGTTTTGTTTTCTAGGAATGGCAACAAAGTTTGTTTCTAGGAGGTCTTTGATAAAATCTAGGGCAGTATCCCTGTATTGACCAAGTCTAGGATTGCTCACAGAGTATTCAACATTAATCTGTTTAATAATTAGCTCTGAGTCTCCCATGATGGAAACTCTTTTAGCTCCAAGTTTCCTAACCAATTGTAATCCTATAATTAGGGCTTCATATTCTGCCGTGTCATTAGTACACTTGAAGTTCAATTTGAAAGCATGTCTTTCAGCATGATTATTCTCCATATTATGGATCTACACTCCTGCACTAGGCCCTAACCTATTGACAGACCCATCAAAGTCCAGATGCCATAGTGACTCATGAAAAATGTTCTCACTGTCAGCTGTTTTGTATTTTAGGTCTTTAGCTGTGATTTCCTTATTGTCATGTTATGCATTATACAAGATAAAAGAGCCCATATATGAATGCATGGAGTATATGGGAAAGTTTTATGGTTTTTCATCACTACTCACCATGTATTTCATCAAGGTCTCTCTATACAGTTTTCTTGGTTGGCCAAAAACAAATATGGTGGTATAAGACATATCTAACTACAAGGATCCCTACAATTTTGCTCCCCATGAGCGAGATAGCAGCATTCCATATTTCAGTGGGATGTTTGTAACTACTATGTCCATTAGAATAATTTTTGCAGGGCATTGGACAAGAGTTACACATAAGTCCTTCATCAAGCCAAGGCATTTAACTTGGCTAGAGTCAAAAGAAAACAAATCCTTATATGGCCTGGTGATGTCTAGGTTCAGTCTCTCCATGATTTCCTTTGGGATCAAATTGTAGGATGCCCCTGAGTCCAACATAGTGTTATGCAATATTTTGTCATGAATGTTTAGGCTAATGTAGAAAGAAGGAACTCCCCCTTGCTGATGAATACCATTGGCCTTAGGGCCAAACAATAATTCAGGTTGATCATCACTTAATTTAACAACATCCTCTGCCTCTCCTATGTTTAAAGTTTTATTTATTTGTGACCTATAAGATTCATTCTTTACTAATTCGGTCAAAGGAACTAATATATTTAATTTTGCTATTTTAGTTTTGATGTTGAAAGGGAGCTGAGCTTTGTTTGTTTGATTTAGATCTTCCTTAATATGTGCAGTTTGTGTGTCCTTATCCTGTCTCTTAGTACTAGGCATTTTAGTTTTTGTTTCTACTATTTTTCCTTGATTTCTTTTATTTTGATTGATTTCAATAATTATCTCTATTTGGGTTTCAGTGGAGGTTATATCTACAATTTTAGGGGTAGAAGTCTCTGGTGTTCCCCTACAGAGGATTTGTAACACTTTATTAATTAGAGCTTCTTTTATTATCATAGTCTGGGTCTGGATGGATCTTTTAATGGGAGTCTCGTTATTCTTTTTACTTCTCAAGCTATATAGTTTGTGTACCTCATATATAGCTGACTCATATCCCTATTTAAAATCAAAGGATTCACCAGATTCTAACTGTAAATGTAGCAACATATATAACTCCTGTTCTTCTTGAGTAAGAAAAATAGTGTCTTCATCTTTGGTTTCTAGTAAGTTAATTTGGGTATCATCCTCTCCTTCTTGGGTCTATGAATGCTCAACATAGTTCTCTTGGAAGGGAGGCCTAATTTGTTGATCTGGTGTAGCATTCTTTCCAGCATTAGGGTTCTTCCTAAAATTGGGGTTTCTTATTGGGGGTGGTTGTTGATCTTCCCATTGATTTTTCCTCTCCATGTTTTCTAATCTATCCATTATTATCTCTAAACTCTTAGTTAAAATATCTACCTTTCCATATGAAGTGGAAGATTCCTCTTTAAATACAACTTTCTTTTCATTTCTCATTCAAGCTTTCTTGGCTAATAGGTTGGCCTCTACACTAACAATATTGCTTTGAATTTGTTCTAGTGTTTTAGGGTTTCTTTCCTTTAAATGGTATGACATGTCAACGTCAAAACCATCAGGGAATTTAATTAATGCTAGGTCAGGTGGAGGCTTAATGTTGGCTGGAATTGCATTGTAGTTACTATTACTCATTAGGAGCTCTTCTAATGTTTTCATATTCAGAAAGTATTTTCTATGGGTTTTTCTTTGTCTCCCATCTATTAATGAATAACCTATGAAAATTAGCTAAGTCTACAATATGGTTGGCAGGAAAGGCTTTGAACCATTTCTTGACATCCCCAGTTAAAGTTTGGGAAAACAACCTCATTTGGACATCTACTTCATCTATCTCATGCAACTCAAAAAAGTCAAACATCTTGTTTACATGCTACTGGGTAGTGTATTGACTAGTAGCATCAAACATGAATATTTTACTTTGATAATTTGCAGGCATGGCATGGAGTTGTGCAGGTAAAATAAGAGGTGCATATCGGTTTGCCATTGCTATGATTCTAGCTTGACTGGGGGATAATGTTGTGGTGCTTGAGGAAGGACTTGAAACTGATGGAGGTGAACTAGATGATAATGAGGATGGTTGATTAATAATTGGTTTAGGTGACTGGACTGTGGATACTATTGGTGAGGTTGTGGTAAAAGAAGGGGTATTTACAATGAGTAAAGTATGTGCAGAAACTTTAGGGGTAACAGTAGTAAGGGCATCTACTTCACCATATTGTTGAAGGTAAGAATCACCTATATTACTTATCAATTTAGAGGCCCAAGCTTCTATATTGTCAAAAGTCTCTACAACAAATTGATCTAAATCTGAATGAATAATCCTTTTTGATTCAATGAGTCAAACAAACTCAGGGTCTAAGACTTTTTCATGGATTGCATTCTCAGATTTACTTCTAAAAAATGAGAGGTAAAATGACAAATCAAGAGGGATGTCCTCTAAAGTTTAAAACTCCTCAGGGAGTGAATTGACTCTGACTAACCGACTACTACTTGCTTGAGTTTCTGTTGTTTTGGGTTTTCATAGAATTCCATTTGGGTCATCAACTATAGTTGCAGCGTTTGGATATGGGTTTGCCCTGGTATAGTGCATCTTCTTAGGAGCCAAAATTTTAACTTTTTAACCGTTTTTATGAAATTTTTCAAAACTAATTTCAAAAAATGACCTTAAGGGGCTCAAGATTAAATTTAAGGTTTCCTTAAAGTTTTATGAGACTAAGGATTGAAGTCCCGAGTATGGTTGCCATAAATGTTATCACTCTGATATTTCTTTTGAAGTTAATGAAGAAAGAAAAGTCAAAGGTAACCACAAACCACTTTTGGAGATTAGGACCTAGTCTTCCTAATGCTCAGAGAGGGCTCTCTCTTTATAATTTAACTTTGTTTTAGTTAAGATGATTTTAGGCTAGTTATTGCTTGCACTTGGGTTTTGTTTTGAAATTGGGTGGTGGGATCACTTTACTTAGATGAACAGAAGTTTGCTTCTACCATTGGGCTATGGAGTCGAATGTCAGACAAACAAGACTAGATTCAGTTCTAAAAAACAGTGTCTACAGGGAAAGATAGATGAGTTATTGTAGATCTCAAAGGCTAAATGGAGAAATGGTATCAAATCAGGTCTAGGGAGAAAATAAGGGTTCCCTAGGCCGAACTTTGGAAGGAATGAAATAAGTCAACCAGGATGGGAGAGCAATTAAGGGTTCTCAAATCCAGGTATTAGAGGAAAACATGTAAATGACTAACTGTGAAAAATAGAGTGTACTTAAACAAATTCTCAGTGATATATCTAGTTAATTCATTCAAATTTAGAACACATTTAAGATTATGAAACACATAAGAAGGTAACAATATCAAAGAAAGAAGATAATTCACTGCAAATGGCTCATCTCATGAATCCTATAGCGAAATGATTTTATTACTTTCTCCGGTATGTTGACTTGAAAATGGTATAATCACCCTTAGGTTTAAGATCAAAATAACTCTACAAATGTAAAATAATCCACCCTACTACTTCGAATTATGAAGTATTTATACAAAAGGAATTAAAAAATATTTGAAACTGCATGCAAAACTAACATAGGAAAAAAGAAATATATTCTTGCAACAAGATAGAGGTAGCTATTGAACTGCTGCTTGCTGTCCCTATTATCTAGTTTCTGCTGGCTTTGCTCTTTGATCTTTTTCCCTTTATGCTGCTTGGCTGTTTGGTCTTCACGTAAGATGTTTTGTTTTACTTTAACATTTCATCTAATACTCTTTTATCTGATACACTTTTATCTGATACACTTTAACCTTGTTGACATGTCAATTTCCTTTTACTGTGATGATTTACTTTTTACTGTACATTTATAATTTACTGTGTATTTACTACAGCAAATCATTGAGTTTTTCCCATCTTTCCTCATTTAGCAATTGGATATTGAGCATTTTTCTGTATATCTCATCCGCCTATATATATTTGGCAAAAGTAGGCTTATTAATAAATAGGTGTTTTACCTCATGATTGAGGTAAAAAAAGTTTTCAAAAGTTTGGTACAACACTTTGCCTATTGGCATGCCCTTCATGGATGAAGTGATTCCCTGTTCTCTGGCCAATTCCCTAATCTTCTTGTTGTAATTTTCCTGTGTCATTAGCTTATCATTTATAACTAAGGGATTAGGTAATCCCTTTTCCTTCAAAAGTTCAAACTTAGCCATGAACTTGTCAACCGCTAGTTTCATGTTTTGACACTTATCTTCTAAATTGAACATCAAATTCCTCTTAGTGAAGACTTTTATGACTTCCAAAATTGTACCTGTCCTATCAGGTATCTCTAGTTCTTGCAGCTCATACTTATTCTTGGAGTTGAGGAAGTGGATGATTCTTGCAGCTTCCTCTGGCCTCTTGCTTGGCTCAATCAGCTCATCAGTAGTTTCCATGGTAGAGCTAGATGCCTCATCCCTGCTCCTTTTAGGATTATTCTCCTCATTTACTAGAGTCTGTATGACAGGAGGAATGTTCATTGGCTCCCCTTGTTCTGGAACCTACAGGAAAGAGTTGTGATCAAATTATCTTCCCAAATCAATAAGTGTGTTCTCTATATCCACAACAATGTTGTCCATGTCAATCAAGGTGTTCTCCAACCACTCATCCTGGTTAGAAAATTGTTCAATGTTAGGCCTTGGGTGGTGGATGTATGCTCCCAACTTGACCTTGAGTCTGAGATTGTTTATGACCCCATGAGGGTCATAGTACCCGATGAAACTGTTTCTGAATTTCATTAGTTGAAGTAACCTATCGACCTCTGGTCTAGCCTCTCTATTTTTGCAAATAAATGAGCCCATTTGATTCTTCACTTTGAACTGGGTTTTCTTCCTATAAGCTAGGAAGTTGATCTCATTAGAGCTGATGATTTCCCTGAAGTACTCAAGAGAAAATATCCTCATAGGAAGGTATTTGAGCAACTTATAGGGGGCTATCTCATAGCCATAAATTCTATTCAAAGTGTGGTTTTGGTACATGTACTAATCTCCCACCTTGCTGTTCTTGGCCAATTGCAGTACTCTCTTGATCTCTGGGCTGATTCTAGGCAAAGTCTTAGAAGTCAGCATGTTCATGACTGGGTATACAAAAGAGTCTATGAAGTCTTTGTATGTGAATGATGTGGAAAACTTGTGGACTAAGGGTATCCAGTAGATGACTGATCTCTCCTTTCCCTGGGTGTCCAATTTCTGGATCCTCAAAGGGAATTTATCTATCTGGAAATACAAGAATATATGAAACAACACTCAAGAGTATTTAAAAACTCTTTCAGTGGGCAGTCTAGTGAATTGTTCATGCATTCTGTCTACAATGAACTGGGCATAATCATACATAATAGCAGGAGGCTTTCTTGGAGTGAAAATGGACAAGAAGGCCATGATGACCTCATCCACAAGCTCATTTGATGTGTATACTAGGATGCATGAGAGCATGGTGATTATTCTCCTGCCAGTCTCTGAAAAAATAGTGGCAGCATAGGGTGGAATGTCTATAGGAGTATGTCTTTCCTCAATGATGAAATTCTGGAAAATTTGTTTGATTTTAACTAGGTCCAGTGTGATGTATAGGTCTAATAGGTTTCCAATGGACAAAGGAGTCAGATTAGGACTAGGCCAGATTTGCAGCATCTGGTTGATGAATTCAGCAATACTGGTGAATAATAACCCATGGTTTGGTGCCTCAATAGCCTTTTGGCTTGGAACATAATAGGCATCACAAAAATGTACAATGTATGGGAATGGGTGAACTTCTGGGAATGTATACTTGGGAAAATTGGATTCCTAAAGGTTTATGTCATCAGCATGGTTTAGGAACCTATCCTTAGCCCAACAGTGGATTCTCAAAAGGTGGCCTGGAGTGGCCGTGTATTTAATTTGGAAACCCCTGTCTGCGAGGGCCAAATGGTCAATGTCCAGGTGAGGGGTTGAGACTAGTCTGACGTCCAAAGAGATTGGGGTAGCCATCTTTTTGGTAAAATATGGGAATTGGGCTTATACATCTTGTGAAAATGAAGTGCTCACTGTGTCTAGTTCAGGGATAGGGTATTGCTAGTTTGCAGGATAGGGGTTTTAGTATTTGAGGGGAAATACTCTAAATTCAATGGAAATTTATTAAGTTCAATTACTTTAATTTTTGAATTTACTGTATACTTTTGAATTTGAGAGGGCCATTCTGGTTCTCTATTCAAATCCATGGAATTTGAGGTTCAATATGTAAACTGGTTTTGAATGGTGGTTGTAGAGGGTTCTGTGGCTTCTGTCATGTGCTGGAGGGCTGAACTGGGTTTTTGGACTGTGTTCGAGAGGAAATTGATGGTCAGAACCAGTTGCAGAAGCTTCGGGGTGCAGGAAAGCTTAGAATGTTTTCACAGGGTAAACGAGTGAAAAAGAGTGAAAATGGGGATCTACGACCTTTTAATTGGCAACAATGTAAAATTGGCATGGAAACCCATTTAATGAATAGTGAACAATTTTTTGTTTTGGTGGGGAGGCAGTTTAGGGAGCCATCACACCGCTTTTGAGTGATGGGTGATATTTTCATGAGAGCACGCGACTTAATGCAGTGATGCCACGTAACCCAAGGGGGCCCAAGAAATACTACCCATATCGCGTGCTCTCGGGCCAATAAAGGTCGGGAGATGAATGGGCATGATATGGGTTAGGGCCATAGGATCTGGGGGTGCAAGATCCAACATCCATCAGATGGCGGAGATGCACGACGAGAGATGGGGGCGGATATTAGTGGGGCCCCGGGTTTAATTACCCTTAAGTGTAATTAATCAATGGATAAATGTGGGGTTATTCTGTAATGCAGGTTTATGGAGTGTAATGGGTAAAAGTGAATTTGTAGGGTTAATAAAGTAATGCGGGGGGGTGGGGGAATAATAGTTAGGATAAAAGGTTTTAATGGGTTTTTAGGGAAATTAATAAAGGGAAAATGACTTTTTACATGGGGAAAGGGTTTCACACTAGGGAAAAGGGGATTTTTGGGTAGGGGAATGAATTTGGAGGGTAATACTCTAGGGGATTGTGTGAAACCAAGGAGGAAAGGTAAAAATGAAGGGAAAAGGGGTTTACAGAAGAAATGAAGTGGCAAAAGGGGAAATTAGTTAAGTATGTAGTGAGGGGTGAAATGGAAAGGATGAATTTAACCAAATGAACTTATGAGCATCCTTTTTCTTTCATAACTGCTCCTGCACATTGAAGCACATGATTAAACATGATAGATGTTCTTTTGCCTCAAATAGCTTGTATTTCTGCAACCTTTCTTCTACGTACCATTTTACTTACCTTAACATTTTTTCTTCACCTTGTTGGGTGCACTTCAGCTAGCAAACCCTTTTCTTTCCTTTTTCTTTTATGAAACAAACTATCTACTTCTAACCTTAAATATTCCAAGGGCTTAGATTAAATTGATGAGCTCCTTTTATTTCTCTACATATCTACTAATTTGCGCAGATTAAACTGTTTGGCTAGATCTTTTTTCTCTAACTATAAACATGAAATTCAAAGCATGATGTAGTCAAGATTAAACAATTTGACTATCATGGGTTGTGGCATGTTTGAAAATCTTCACACAACCACTATTCTAAACAATAAAGTAAAGAGTAGTGGCACTTGGACTTGCACACATTCATGATCTGTTTTTTGTTTGGAGTTCATATTTTTTCATTTTTTTTATCTTTTCTTATTCTTTTTGTACTTTGATATTTCTTTTAGGACATACATTCTTTACATTTTTTACTTTTAATATGGAAAAAATTTGCAGAAAGCAAAGGTATGTACAATATTACAAGGCTTAACCTCGACCAATTAAAAATTATGAATCCTATCACTACAGGACTCTAACACATGGAAAGGTTGAAAATATTTGGTTAATTCCTTTCAAATTTGTTGAATCCAAAGGAAACAGTACACTCATTTTGTAGAATTTGGATGTTGAGGTTTTATCATTGCCTGTGAATGGGTAGTATGTGAAGAATTTCATATAATACTAAAGAATATGAAGATTCTTATCTCATTTTCTTTGTAAATAATCAATGTGATTTAATATTCCAGTGAAAGTGTGATTATTTTCTACGACATTTGTCTCCATAGCCTAAGGTGAAGGAACTTGCTACAATTCTCAACATCCCGTAAGGAGATGTTGTCTTAAGATGGAGCCAATGTTGGAACATTGTTTTACAAAATTGGAAAAATTATAAATAGTTTCTATTTTTTTTTTTCATTTTAAACTTTATTATATAGTTTATAAAGTTTAAAACTTATTTTTTAATAAATTTCCGATGGAATAAACATCGTACAACTTCCAAGAAGTATTTAGTAGCCCGATTGGAATCGATGGAGGAAAATCAATTTCAATCCCCCCTCAACCCTGTGAACTTTGGGGGGGGGCGGTGTTCAAATTTGGTTGTTAGTGGTATACCACTTTTGATACATGGTAGATAATGAAGCATGTCATCCCCATCGATTTTTCCTACTGAACATGATTGTAACTAAGGTGATGACAGGTGTCTTCAAATGGTTAAAATATATCACAAATGGGGGAGTTTACATTTTTGTCTTTTTCACACAACGTCAAAGCATAGATTACAAAATTCCAGAAATTCTCTCATGTGATGTAACTTCCAAATTATTTACCTCAGCCAGTACAATACATTAAGCCATTTCAAGTAACTTCAACCACTATTTTGTTACTAAATTAATACTATGTTATTTAAAATGAAGTTTAGAGTAGTTAAACCCTTGACTGCAAAAGGTTATGGCCATGTCAATTTTGATGATTTTCCATTAATACGCAGGGAAGTTGATGCCCATGAAATCCAATGTGACTTTAACAACTATGAGGTTAGAGAATGGGTGTATTGGTGCTTTCAAGATCTCCATGATATCTATTTGGTTTGTGAGTCATATCTTGTCTCATTATTGACAACCATGCCTAGCTAGTTTTCTTTTGGTGGAGTTGACAAATATTAATGGGGTTTTTTGAGGAATATTATGGGCTTCCTCGATGGAGGGTAAGCCCATGCTCCTCTTCCTATCTCATAGAGTGCGCTAGGGACTATCAACAAGAAAGAGTAATGGAAAAGATAGGAAGAAAGGATGAGAACATGAAAGTGTTGGAAGGAGACTGGAAGCGGGCATTTAAAGGCATACTTGAAAATAATAGAGGAAGGGGGGAATTCACATGCGAAGGGGAGATAGGGTAGGCCACATAGAGAGCATTGGGAAGAGGCTCTCGAACAAAAAAAAATTATGCACATAACCATCTAAAAAAGTAACGTTGTGGAGAATAGAGAGGGAGATGACATTCACATGGAGGTCTAGTGCATAACAAAGGAGGATGGGAGGTTACAACACACTCAAAAAGTGTGGAATAGAATCATAAAGACTACATAGTTTGGGACTAGTTTGTGAGTGCACGTAGCAAGGCGTGGAGAAGGATTACTATTCAGATGGTTGCGGTTCCCTTTGGATTTTCTATAAACATTGATTGTTCTGGTTTATATTCCCTTAAGCACTCCTCTTTAGGCATTGAACTTAGCTAAGGGGTGATTGATTACAAGCAAGATCATAGTACAATAATTTAAGTTTCGGTATAGAGTTAGAGTCTCGATCTTAATTTCTAGTTTCATATACAATGCAAAATAAGTTGTTTTCTTATGTTGTTATGAATGTTATTTCACTATAATGATTGTATCACTGTTATATAGTAGGTATAGTGAACATAAATGTCCATGTTCAATATGTAAATATATGAATGCTTGGATGATTTGACATTATATGTGTTACCATTTTGTATTTTGAAGTCCTAGGTAGCCTATTATTGTGGGTTTGGATACCCACCCTTTCTTTAATAATTGCAAAATTTCGTATATGACTATTTGTGCATGGTTTCTTGTAGTATACCAACATTGCTAGTTAAGTGTTGTATTTTTGTATACTTGGAATGAGATGTGCATGTGGGTGTTCATTTGATATCAGGGATTTGGGGAACCCCTGCGTTGCTTGTATCTATGTAGCATTGCATGATCAAGTTGAATGTTAAGTGTGTGTGTTTTGGGGTGTGGAATCCCATGGTTTGTATGCTATAAGTGGTGAGGAGCCTTTGTGGGTAGGAGGTTGGATGTTTTAAATATTGATTATTTGTTATCCTAAGTTTTGTGGTTTTCTTGCCATTAGATGGTTAATGCCTCCCTTGCTCATGGAATGACATATAGTTCTTGGAAAGGCTAATTAAATCCTGTAATGGCTATTATTTCAATGTAATTGTTTAATGTTGTTGCGTTATGGCATGTACATCCAATAAGGATTGCTTATTTCTTAAATGTTTCAAATGAATGTGTAAATGAGTGATATACATGAAATGGGAGCTTGAGACTCCTAGCACTGTTTTTATATTCACAGTAATTTTATGGTATTTTAATGGGGAATGTCTACACCCGTGTAATAGATGAGGGAAGTATGATGTAGTTAAATAACATCATGAGAGAGATATATGGACTCTCTGTTTTACTAGATAAATAATCATAAGGAGATGACTTGTGTTATATGGCCCTGGGCTATTGAATTTAATTAAAATGAGTCTTTCCCCTATAAACATGTACCTATAATAATCACAAATGTGGTTGTTTCCAACGAATTAATGAGGATAAGTTAAGTAAATACACAGAGGCCCTAAATATGGAGGTTGCAAAGTCATAAATATCAGTACCTATGAACTAGGCCAAGTACTCTAATCATAATATCAAAGCTTAGGAGGGATGGATTTTCCATATATATATATATATATATATATTGTGTGTGTGTGTCAAGGGAGTTCCCTATAAACACAAGCTCAAGAGAGATAAACATACACAAATCAGTATCAAGGGTGTCCCCCATCAATATGAATATATAATATATTAGAGCTTAGGAGAGATAGGTGAGTTTGGCTATGTTGGGAGCATCCCTCTATCATATATATATGTCTATGTATATAGTTAAGGAGGGGTAACAACCCAAAATCCTTCTAAGTATGGAAAGGATTGAAAAGGGGTCACTTCTTATTATATAATGGGTGAGCTTCTATTCTCACCTTGGAAAGGAATGTGCCTTGATAACGCAGTCCTAAAAAAGGAGAGCATTGATGGGAAAGAGACAATATATTTCTTGTCCTGAGATGGAAAATTTCATGTCTTGGTCTTGTTGGGTCCTTCATTTTTTGGAGAAATATGGAAAACATGTTTGTAGAATAGTTGCAGAGGACAAATGGATAAAGCCACCAAAAGCAGGTAACTAGAAACCTGAATATGATAAGAAATGAAATATTAGGACCTAGGTGTTATCACCAAAAAATGATCACCTATCCATTTCTAACTAGGTGGATCCAAATACATTATGATGATTAATTTTACAATAGTAAAATCACTTTCACCATGGGAAATAATTTAGTAAACCATTTTAACTAAATAATTTCTTATTAAAATAAAAATACCCCATGAGAATAATTGAATAAATTATTATTTGTTTAATTTTCTCTAGGAATAATTATTAAATCATTGTTTGATAATTATTCCTTGTCACATTTGACTAAATATCATAGGAACAATTAAATAAATCACTATTTATTTATTATTCCTTATTTCTATTATTGAAATAATTGTTAAGTCACTATTTAATAATTATTTCATTTTCACACCATTCTTAATCCTCACAAAATAATTAATAAATCTTTTTATTTGTTAATTGTTTCTAAATAAATATGTTTGACCATTTTAAATATCTTTTCCCTCTCCAAAAAATATAATAAAGTGTTCCTAATGGTTAGATCTTGATTTGGCCAATATTGTTTTATTATTATCCATTTTCGAGATTAACTCAATACTTTTTTATAAATAGGAGGATTTTCGATTCATTCTTCACTATGATTATTATCATTGTCACCATTATCATATCTTTTCACTTGAGCTCCCATTTGAGTTCTCCACATTGTTTTGGGGTTTTCACACATTGTGAGAGAAAATTGATTACTAAAGCATCAAGGACATCAAAGGACCCATCCCATGGAGGGGGATTTGCAAATCCTTTTTGTAGATCTCCTTCACCAGGTGTTATTAATAAAATATTTATTCATTTCAAAACTATTTCCATTTGGATTATTACATTGGATATATATATATCTATATATATATATATATATGTGTGTGTGTGTGTGTGTGTGTGTTTACCCTTTTGGACTGTATATGATATTTTGTTGCTGGTTTTTCCAACTTTTATGATATATCTTGTTAGTGTCAGTCTTTGCAGCCTTCCTCCAGTGATCAAACATGCTCTTACAAAGTCATTTTAAGGTGTCAAGGTCAAATTTTGTCATTTGAGTGAGTCTTCAAGCAAAATTTGGTCACTAGGTATTAGGTCTAGGGTTTGCTTTTACTCCTGTCAAAGTTGTCCAAATGTCGGTCCATGTCACCATTCAGCTAAGTGTACCATCATTCAGAGGGTTATCATCATCATGTCAAGTTCCACTGGGTCATTTTACACCTTGTTCATGCTTCGATTGTGCCTAGGTAAGGTTCATTTCCCTCTCCTAGGGTTTTGAAAGTAATTTCTCTTGGATGGTCAAATCATCAACAAAACTTGTATCCAGATGTTCATACACCTTTCCCTATCCTTAATGTACCTTATTAAACACTTCCCATCACTGATATCCCCCAAATTCCTCATTTTCGCACAAACCCTAGTTTCTTGCTACAACTTAGCAATTTTCTAGGCTAGACCTGTGTTTTGACCTTTTGGACCCCTCTCGCTCACTCAATATTTGAAATTTCACTTTCCCCTACTTCCTAATATCTCTCCCTACTTCCCAAAATTTTCTCAATAATTTAGAAGCCCCTTATCCCCTTCATTTCACTTCATTTCAACAAATCCCCTGTTCCACACATCGGGGTAGGTTTTACTCAAATGATGTTTCTGAGCAATAAAAGATGAATTTGGAAAAACTGAGAGATTCATTTGTCCACAATAGGCCAAGGAAGAAAAACCTCCTTCATGTTTTACACAGGTGTCATGGTTTTATAGAAATGTCAAAAATACAGTCGCCTTGGGAGAATTGATGCACATCTGAAGTGACCTTGGGAAAATCAAGTTTTCTCCTAGCTTGGTTGGCCAAATGACTTGCTTGATGCATCAAATGATAACTATAAGCAAAGAGATTTCCAATGAGATATCATGAGCTCAATTTGGAGTTGAGGAACACCTTAAAATGTTGACTGCAACAGCACTCTGCCTTGAGGCAGCCTCATTTGGCACATTTTGACAAGTATTGGTAGATTTGATTTTGGATAGGGAAAATGAACTCCAAATTGAAAAATTCTAGCTGGGTTGGAAATTAGACTCAAAGACCTTTCCAACAAGCTATCCTGTGCCTAATTTGGACATTAGGAAGGCCTCAAAATGTCTTTTGGAAAAAATGTAATGCATTGGGCAGGTGGTGCGGTGCACATAATAGGCGCGACGCATTGGGCAGTGCTTTGCAGTGTAAATTTACACGGGCGTGGCGCATAGAGAAGGCACGTCACGTTGGGATTGAGGCATGGCACATAGAACTGCCAAGCCTGATTTTCTCAAAAACTTCATCAAATTGCCAAAAACACGTGGATTTGTCTTGATACAAGTAGGTTGAAGCTTCTATCATAGTGTTTTTTCCCATGTTGGTGTTTGTTTGATGGTGTTTGTCTTATGGTATTGAAAAAGGAAAATCAAACCCTACCTCTCTCTCAAAAGAAAACAGTGCTAGGGTTTTGTATTGACTATTTTTCTACCAAGTTATCCCCTCACCTCACCACTCCCTTGCTCCAATTTTTTCTTGATTTCCCTATTCCCCAAAACGCACCCCTAAATTCACTAAATCCCATACCCCAATTCCCATTTCCTAAAACCCAAATACAAACTCCCAAACCCTAACCCAATACCAAAAATTCCTAAATCATTTCCTAATTCCCTATCTCCCTAACTAAACCCTATCTAAGAAATCCCTAAATCCCTCACTATTTGTTCTCCCCCCTATAGTTGTATCACTTTTTCCCTTGGCAGCAGAAGTAAAACAAACATCACAATCACTTACTTCTCATCAAGGCAACTCCAAGATAGTTCATCCACTAGTAGAGGTGGCATTTGATCCCTCATATGGTTATGAAGAGGAGACACACAGTGACTCACCTACAAAGGTACATGCACCTAGGAGACCTCATAAAGGTGGCAAAACATACGGGAGAATCGCCAAGCTACCCAAAGAAGGAGGGTGGAGTTTACTTCACTGCAGCAGGAGATCAATGCCGATCGGGATTCTTGGCTTGAGAGAGTCAATATCCACTTAGAGAGATTGTTGGAGAAGGCCAACAAGGAGAAAAACTTGTTGAGGCATATGGCTTTTCATTACATGTCAAGGAATATGGTGTGCCAATTTAGAATTAGGAGCTTGAAGGCGAAATTGAAGAAGAGATCGAGAAGGAAAAAAGCGCAAGATAAACTTCAGATATTGGTTGAGGCTTCCTTGGCCCAACATAGCTCTTGATAGAGAAGACTCAGCCCAAATTTCAAAAAATTTGGGACACTTTTTGCATTTTTGAAAATTTTGGACTAAAACATAGAATTTTCTGCCCTACGCGTTGCGCCACGTGGCGCTCACTTTTTCTAGGGGGCTCAAAATCATAAAAAATCAGAATTTTTGGATTTTTAATGAAATTTTATTCTTTCCTACCTATGGATAAGAAATTTGGGCAGGTTTTCAGCCCTCAGAAAGGTAAAAAACACTCAAAAAATGACCTCACTGCCCCTATTTTTACACACAGGAAGCAATGTTGGGAGAACTGACTTTTGGAGGGGCAAATGGAGGCCAAATTGAAAAATTACACTTGGGTTGGAAAGTAGAAAAGTATACCTTTCCAACAAGCACACTTGGAGCTAATTGGGATATCGTGAATGCCTCCAAACGTGGGTCCAAACAGGCGCTACACATAGAGAATCAGGTGCGGCGCATAGAGGAAATTTTGCCAGTTTGACTAAGTATTGCTCTGTTTGTCGCCCATCTTTGGCCAGTTTGAATTTTCACTTTCTTAATAACAAATTGTGATGTAATTTCATGTAAATTGATGGATCATGATGTAAATATGTCAAATTTTCACTTGGTTAGGTAGATGCATTGGTTAAAAAGTTGTTTGAAACTGAATGAATCAATTCCCTTGTTTCTAGAGGCAGACTGTTTCATTGCTTGATTTCTAGTTCCTAGTTTAGAATCAATTGGATCAGCTCCTAAACATGTGAGCTCGACCCCTAGAGGCAAGGATGAGATATGCTTTGTCTATATTATGTCTTTTTTCAGTCATTATCATGTTTGGAGTCTTGAGAAAGCCTTGAACTTCATTGTACACTCATATCAGTATTTTGGCTAAGGAATTGAGACCAGGATTTGTAGTACTCTTTGGGATAGCTATGGAATTTGTTTTGGTACAGTGCTTTATTATGTCTTTGTGAATTTATTCATGTGTTATATGTATCATTTCTCTTTATTTCTTCTCAGATAAACAAACAAGAGTGTAAGTAGAATACAATGAAAGTGCAGTACTCTACTTGAAGTTTGTTTTCATTTTTTTGATGTTTTCCACTGTTTGGAGAGGATCCATGGTTTCTCTTGCACTCTTGAACTCCTCCTCTACCTGAATCCATCCATCTCACTTGAATTATAGTCCTAAATTCAGTTGCCTACCTTGCCCCATCGAGATCCTTGCAGAACTATGCCTCATTCCCCACACCCCAAAATCTGCCTTCTCATCTGAGCCAACAATTCATCAATTCATTCAAAAACCTCTTGAACACATATATCTAGCCTAGATCAGTGATCAAATTAGTCATCTCAAGCCTTTAGTGAGCAGAATTAGCTGAGATTGACCTGGAGAGTGTAGGTTTTAACCCCGTACAAAAATTACCTGCATACGAATTCTAAATCACAGGAAAAATAAAAATGCGAGAGCATAACACATAAAACACATATACACAGAGATTTCCCACTGGATCTCAAAACCGAGACTACCAGCTTGATTTTTCATTATGTTCCTTTCAATGTTACAATACATATTTATACATGCCGAAGCATCCAATACCATGGACCGAAAAACCATCACATCCAATACCATGGACCAAAAACCATCGATCCAAAACCATGGACCGAAAACCATCGTGTCCAAAAAACATGTGCGAAATCATGCACAAAACCATAGGTGGGTCTGCCCAACCTAACATAGGGTCCAAAACCAAAATTTTTCCGGACCCCATAAAGTGGGGTTACGGGTACCCCTCAAACCCCCTGTTAACTATGTGGAAAGAATATAACACAACCCAACAATCTCCCACTTGTTGTTTTCTTTCCACAGGGGGCCACAGGAGAGCATAGTCATTTTTCCAGCCCTTAAACGCCCATTGTTTCTCTACACCAAGAGAACTTCTCAGAGCTCACAGATTTTGTCAATGCATCTGCAGTATTCTTCAAAGTGTCCACCTTTACCAGCAACACCTTTTTGTCTTCTATCATATCCCTCACAAAGTGATACTGAACATCAATGTGCTTTGTCTTTGAATGATAGCAGGGTTCTTTGCCAAGAAAATTGCACTTTGGCTGTCACAGTCTATCCTTATAGCTCCCTGTACTAACCCCATACTTGAACACAATCTTTGCAACCAAACTGCTTCCTTGCTTGCATGAGTGGCTGCCATGTATTCTGCCTTGTAGTTGCCACGTGCCAACTACAGATTGGTTTCTTACTCATGTCTATATTCTGACTGCACCTCCAATAGGTTAAAACAATACCCACTTTGTAGATCTTCTCTGATCCAAATCTCCAGCCAGTTTGCATCAAACAAAGCCATGATATCCAATCCACTCTACCAATCTTGGTCTTCCTTGGTACACAAACATAATCACTAGTGCCACGCAAATACCTGAAAACCCACTTCAATGTTGTCCAGTGCTCCTTCCCTGGTTTTGACATAAACCTGCTCAATACTCCCACTGCATGTGCAATGTCTGGTCTAGTACAGACCATGGCATACACCAAGCTACCGACTGCACTTGCACATGGAACACGGGACATGTCCTCTTCCTCTTCTTGTGTCTTGGGACACTGTTCAGCAGATAACCTCACACCTACAGGAATAGGAACCTTCACCGATTTAATATCCTGCATATTAAACCTCTGCAATATTGTCTCGACATACTTCCTCTGGTTTAACCAGAGCTTCCTCTTTGCCCGATCTCTTTTAATTTCCATGCCCAAAATATAGTTTGCAGCCGAGATCTTTCATGTCGAATTTCGAGGACAATTGGGTCTTCAAATCCTGGATAATTTCTTTGTCATTTCCAACCAACAACATATAATCAACATACAAGACCAGATAAATAACACGGTCACCAATTAATTTAAAATACACACAATGATCTGCTTTGCTTCTGGTGAAGCCAAGTCCCCGTATAAATGTATCAAATTTCTGATACCACATCCTTGGTGACTGTTTTAACCCATACAGAGACTTCTTTAACTTGCATACTAGTTCTTTCTTACCCTTCACCGCAAAGCCTTCAGGTTGCTTCATGTAGATTTCCTCTTCCAAATCCCCGTGAAGAAATGTTGTCTTCACATCCATCTATTCTACCTCAAAATCAAAAGCAGCAGCAAAAGATAAAAGTAATCTAATAGAAGTTACCTTGGCAACAGGAGAAAAAATATCACCAAAATCAATTCCCGGCACCTGGGAATAACCTTTTGCTACCAACCGAGCTTTGTATTTCTCCACCTTCCCTTCTGCATTTGTCTTCTTGAACACCCATTTGCTGCCAATGGGTTTCCTTCCAGCCGGCAACTCCACCGATCCCAAGCCTCATTTTTGTGCAAGATGCCATTTCATCAACCATGGCCTCTTTCCAGAGTTTTCCATCCTCTGAATCCACTGCTTCCTTCACAGTTCTGGGATCATCATCAGTAACAGACAAAGAAAAATTTGAACAGAAAGCAGATGGACTCTACCTTTCTAACTGCCTTATTTCTCGAGCTGATCTTCTCACAGCCCGAGTTTGTGGCTCTTCATCTTCTGATTCCTCCTCTGCTACAGAGTCTGATTCTTCCTCCTTTAGTTCAAACTCTATCTTCACAGGTTCCTTCGGTTGGACTTCATGTTTAATAACATCTTTCACCTCTCTGAACACCACATCTCGACTGTACACAACCTTCCTTGTTACTGGGTTCCAAAGCTTATACCCTTTAAACCATCCTTATACCCAATAAAGATGCACTTTTCAGATTTACTATCCAACTTGGTTCGTTTCTCCTTTGGAACATGTACATATGCATCACATCCAAATACCCTCAGATGTGAAAGAGAGGGTTTCTTACCAGTCCATACTTCTTGTGGAGTCTTATCCTCCAACGCTGATGAAGGTGACCTGTGGACCAAATAACATGCAGTATCCACCGCCTCTGCCCAGAATTCCTGTCCTAACCCGGCACCACTGAGCATGCTTCTTGCCCTTTCCATCAACGTCTTGTTCATTCTTCTGCGACTCCATTTTTCTGAGGTGTATATGGAGTAGTCTTCTGCCGTGCTATACCACACTTATTACAAAATTCTTCAAATTCCTTGCTGCAGAATTCTCCACCATTATCTGTCCTCAGTACCTTTATCTTCTTCTCTGTCTGATTTTCCACCAGAGCCTTAAATTCTTTAAACCTGTCGAAGACTTCAGATTTCTTCTTAAGGAAATATATCCATGTATTCCTTGAGAAGTCATCTATAAATGATACATAGTACACAGACTTACCCAGTGATGGAACTTTCACAGTCCAAACACATCA
>APFE030781220.1:0-10851 GCA_000404065.3 Pinus taeda
CCCCCTACTCCACATCCACCTATACCTCCAACACCTCCTACTCCGCCACCACCTCCACCTCCACCACCTTCACATCCACCTCCACCTCCACCTCCTATTTCTCCACCTCCACCACATCCTCCTCCTCCACTTCCTTCTCCTCCTCCTCCTCCATCTCCACGTCTACCTCCTACTCATCCACCACCCCATCCTCCTCCTCCTTCTCCTCCTCCTCCACGACCTAAACCTCTGCCTCTTCCTACTCATCCTCCACCTCCACCTCCTCCTCCACCACCACCACCTATGCCATCTCATCCACCAGCTCAACCTCCACCAATAACACCACCTACTCCTCTTCCTTCTCCTCCATCTCCTCTTCCTCCGCCACCACCACCTCCTCCACCTCTTCCTCCTACTCCACCTCCACCACCACCTCTACCTCCTCCTCAAATGCCTTCACCCCCTACTCCTCCTCCACCTCCACCATGACCATCATCACCACCACATGCTCCTCCTATTCATCTGCCACAACCACCACCGCCACTGCCAATGCCGCCGCCTCCACCTTTGCCTCCTCCTACTCCTCCTCCTCATCTCCATCCTTTGCCTCGACCGCATCCTCTGCCATTGTCGCCACTCACCTTCGCACTACCCCATCCCCTCCACCTCCTCCTCCATCGCCTCCTCCTCCTCTTGCCCCGCATCCTCCCTCATTGCCACCTATGCCTACACCTACTCCTCCTCCTCGCCACTGCCTCCTCTTGCTCGTGCTCCTCCCCCTCTGCTTCCATCTCCTCCTCCTCCTTGCTACCACCTCCTCCTCCTCGTGCTCCTCCCCCTCTACTTCCATCTCCTCCTCCTTGCTACCACCTCGTCCTCCTCCTGCTCCTCCTCCTGCTCCTCCCCCTCTTCTTCCATCTCCTCCTCCTCCTCCCCTACCTCCTTCTCCCCTGCCTCCACCTCTACCTCTATTGCTTCCTCCACCTCCTCCTCCACCTCTGCCTTCACGTACACCTCATCCTCTTCCTTTGCCTCCTCCTCCTCCTCTCCTCTACCTCCTCTGCCTTTTCCTCTGCCTCCTCCTCATCCTCCTCTCCTATGCCTCCTCTGCCTTTGCCTCCACCTCCTCCTCTACCTCCTCTGCCTCTGCCTTCGCTGCCTCCTCCTCCTCCTTCTCTTCCTCCTGAGAAAGCTTAAACAAAATAAAATTGCATATCATTTCATTATTTTTATTTATAATACTTATTGAGAAAATTCAGATATCAATATATACATTATAATATAACAAATAATATGTATAAAAACTTACAATATAAATAAGTAATTATGAGCACAACAATCTAATTACTAAAATTTAACTTAGTTTTCTAGTTTATGTCAAATACTATTTTTAATTTCACTAACAAAGTGATGACAAAGGTTATTAAATTATGTGTGGCCACCTATGATTTTCAATATCAAAGTTGTAAGGGCCGTGAACAACAAAAGTGAACATTGAGTAATAGAAGTGTAATGTAGTTTAAGAGGACAACATTTTCGTGTTTTATTTGGAAAAAAAATAGCTTTCACTATTTTCCACATATACATATTTCTACATGTCTGTATTTAAAAGTATTAAGAATAATTTTTATATTTAAAAATACAATTTAAAATGTGGAATTTATTTTTTTATTAAAAATTTCAAAAATATTAAATCTGAGTGCCAAATTCCAATTCCAATAAAAAAAAGCTGAAGCTATGCTAAATCTATTTTCATATAAAGTGAATCTATGCTAAATCTATGAATTTCATATTAGAATATAGATAGAAAAATGAGACATCAAAGTTTATCACCCACCCAAGGAACATTTCCAATCCATCATTTAACAAACCAGGAAAGAGGTGACTGTTTGCAAGAATTTCTATGTTTTTTGCATCATAATTTTGGGGCTAAGTGTATAAATGATTGATATCTCGGATTGTGCCGATATAGTAATTAAGGACTAATCTTGATGACGAAGTGTTTAGACTTTTCAATGTGTGAACAAATGTATAATGAAACATGAAAAATATCAATAAGTAATTTCCAAAATTGCAGAAAAATAATTATAAACCAGTGTTCAACATTTCAAATTTGCAAACAAAATTATTCAAAAACGATATCCATAAAAAAACATATCCATAAACAACATATCCATAAAAAATTTTTATAAACAACATATATAACATATATATCCATAGCTGTAGAAAAAAATTATAAACAACATATCCATAAACGATATCCATAGCTACACATAAAATTTATAAACAACACATTACATTGTACAAAGAAAATTGTCGATAAACGCTATCCATAGTTGTAAAATGTTTTTATAAACCATACTTCAAAGCAAGGCTTGAAGAAGAGGCGTGGCTTCAAATATGCAAACAAATTACAAAGAAAGATCGAAGAAAACGAGGCATGGAATGTTAAGCTAATTTGAATTGACAGAAATGGCCACTTACCTCAAGCCTGATTGGATGTAGAGTTATGAAGTGACAAGGGCGTTGAGCGTGGATCTAACACATGATCTTCATATATTAAGTCTGAGTCTCTCTCGACAAAGATACAGAACGCACGATATCCAGAGGCATGGCTTCAAATATGAAAACAAAATAAACAATATTCATAGTTGCAGAAAAATATTATAAACAAAGATCGAAGAAGAGGCATGAAATCTTAAAATAATTTGAATTGACAGAAATGGCTACTTACCTATATTATAAATTGACAGAAATTGACAGAAAAATATTATAAACAAAGATCTATTTGAACTGACAGAAATGCTTACTTACCTCAAGCCTGATTGGAAGTAAAGTTATGAAGTGACCGGGGCGTTGACTGTGAATCAAACACATGATCTTCATATATTCATTCTGACTTTGTCTTAATAGAGATACAGATCGAACACACGACCTTCAAACATATTCTGTTTGACGCTCCCCCATCAAAGATACAGATGGAACACACGATCCAGTCTCACGCTCTCCCAACAAAGATACACAGCCAACAAAATTGGCGTTACCAATGAAAACACTATCCTCGAACAATTGGGCAGGAGCATAGTTTCGACGTTACCAATGAAAACACTATCCTCGAACAATTGGGCAGGAGCATAGTTTCGAAATCCATCACATATTGGCTGGGTGAGATTGCGATTGTGAGAAAACTGCTATGAAGGGAATTCAAGAAGCTGGGTGAGATTGAGATTGTGAGAAAACGGCTATGAGAAAACGGCTATGAAGGGAACCGCAAGAAGACATCTATGATCCCATAAAAGCAAAAAATTACTTAAATTTAGAAATTACATTCCGAAAAGCAAAAAATAATCTAAATTTATAAACAGAATATAAATTTGCGATTGTGAGAAAACGGCTATGAACTGAACGGCTCGATTTCAAAAAGACAGCTCATAAAAACAAAAAAGTTACATAAATTTAGAAAGTACAGCCCCGACAAGCAAAAAATAACTTAAATTTAAAAACACAGTATAAATTACATTCATTAAAAAGAAACCACCCGTTAAATTAAAAAAATAAAACACAGTATAAATTACATTCATTAAAAAGAAACCACCCTTAAATTAAAAAAATACAAACCAAAATAATTTACGTTTAAAATTTAAATAAAGCAAAGTAAAAAATTAAAGGTTAAATTTAAAATTAAAAACAAAATATAAATTACATTCCGTCAAAAAGCCACCCCTTAAATTAGAAAAATGGAAACCAAAATAATTTACTTTTAAATTTTAAGGAAAGCAAAGTAAAAAATTAAAGGTTAAATTTAAAAAATTGCTTTTGAGGTTATAGATTGGCAATTTTGCTATATCCCCCAACTCGTGATTGGCTTGGTTGATATCAAACTGAATAAGAATTATCTCTCTTTTCAGTATGGGGAAGAATTATCTATCTCTTTTCGGTATGTGGAGGAACACGGAACAACAAGAAAAAGAGGATGTGATAATCTGAGAACTAGGACCTCACGAAAAGGTAGGTTTGGCTAGTCATGCAAAGCTATATGATATGAAAACTAATTTCAAAGTTAGAAAGAGCAAATAGTTGATAAAAAAGTAAAAATTTAAAAGTTAAATTTCAAAATAATATTTATTTTCTTTTGAAGTAAAAAATGGATAGTTTCAAAGTTAAAAACTCTAGTTATTTAATTGTTTTTGCAATCAAAAACACAAAATTTCAAAGTTAAAAAACTAATAGTGAAATTTAAAAACTCAATGCTTAAATTTTTTTCTTCACACTCAAGAGAATATGTAAAAAGTTAATGCTTAAATATGAAATGTCAATCTTTATCTCAGTGACTCACACTATCAACTTGAATTGACAATTATGAAAATGGGGTGAAAGTCATTATACATAGTTTTGTTTGCTAAAAATTCTTGAAGAAGTTTGTCGGCTAGATTGCCTTAATAGTGTTGTTGGCTCTGAATAGGACAACATAAAAAATATTTCCTAAACGATGAAAGAATTCATTTAATAATTGATAAATGAGTTATGTTATTTTGTTTCCATCGGTGATTTAATGTTTAAGAAGAAGTGTAAAATGTGATTAACTTAGGTTCACAACTTGGTAGGCATAGTACCTAGAAAACTTTGAGCATGTGGAATTAAGAGTATGGTAACCTTCATTTATAACTCATGTATGGGAGATGTATCTATTTTCATATTTATTGTTCAATTGGTTTTGAACATACACTAAAGTATTCGTGGCCAACAAGGTGTAGGAAGGAGTGTAAATAGAACAATAGTAAATCATATGACATGATTAGTTTATGTGTAGAGTACTTTTGAGTACCAAATAATTATTTTCTTAACGACAAGGCTAAAAGTTGCTATTAAACCTCAAGTATAATATTGAAAGTCATACTATATTAAATGCTTACTTTATGATTTGGCAGAGGTCATTAAGACATGTTTTAGCGACCAAGTAAATACCAAATAAATGCCACAACGCAAAGTTATTGGTATGATAAAGTTGTAGTATGAAGGAGTTTGATGAAATTATTCTGCAACCACAAAACACGTGAAAGGGATTAGATAAATAAAAGCACCTAAATACATTCACATAGAAAAATTATTTACTTATGCTCGAATAATAGAAATTGAACAAGACCATGAAATTCCTTAATTTCCTATCGAGAAACCGAGCATGGTGAAAGGGATTAGATAAATAAAAACACCTAAATACATTCACATAAAAAAATTATTTACTTATGCTCGAATAATAGAAATTGAACAAGACCATGAAATTCCTTAATTTCCTATCGACAAACCGAGCATGGTTTAGTCAAAATTGCCTAAAGGTAATATGAAAAATTGAAGGAATATTTGACATAATACTAGCATGGTTAAAAACATGTGGATGAAGGATATTTCATGCTATGGACATTGAAATTAGGTACACATGTACAGGACATAATGTGTACAAACAATATATATGGTACTGGTATGGATGCAAGTATTGCATGATGATATATTACATGTATAGTTGTGTGTGTGTAATGCACACTATGTGCGGGTGCACATGATAGAAGAAAAGCCACTAGGTGATTGTCTGCTATGGCAATCGACTCAGAGTGCGTACTAAAGAAGGAAGCTAAGAAGTGATTCAAGGATAAGTATCAATGTTTTATTTAAGTTGTCTATGAATGTGATTATGATTTTGATCTATGTGGATAATAGGTTATCTATAATTGATGGTACATATGATTTTGATGGTTATGTTTGAGCTAATTTGATATGATATTTTATACATGTTGATTAGTCAAATGTGCTAGTTTTACTTGTTGTGACTAATGGAGGGGAATTGCAGGAAGCAAGTGGTTGACAATAACACAAAATGATTAGAAGAATGTAAGGAAAGAACATGAATTTCCTGAAACAGAATGAACACGAGGAATTATATTTAAAAGGTGGGAAACGTAACCCCTAGTTTCCCAAATAGTAGTACTGTAAATCAAGTTAAGATATTAACTATGGTAGACAAAGTTGAGTTTCTATGTCTAAAAGCTCTCGCAAAATTGATTGAAACAAATGCTACCAGTTGCAATGGAGGGAGATGTGTGGGTAAAACTCTTTTGTAACCGATCTATATATATATAGATATATAGGAAGAGGTGCATGAAATGGCGAGGCCGTGGGAATTTATAAATTCAGAAAAAGCTATGTGTGAACAAAGGAAATAATATTGTAAGATGTAGTAATAAACTGAGGACGATGTAAATTTAAGGGCCAGAGTATGTAACCCCCTCCATTATATGCTCTACTAACCTAAGTTAAGAAAATCTAGGTTCAAGGTGTAACAATGAAAGTAAATACTTTATGCTTAAATAAATAAAGCTAATATAAAACAGTTGGAAAAGGGGACACCAAGAGATGAGGTTCTTTCCGAATAAAATCCCAGCAGTGAATGGGAATGGATAATTCTTTCATGATAAGACTTCTAGATCCCATTCTAGATAAGTTTAATGGATTTGGAGATAATTATTCATTAATTTACTTGACCATAACTAGGTCGGATTTGGGTTTTGCAGTCAGTGTCTTTAGTGAATTCATTTCAAAGACCCTTAAGGACCATTGGGTTGCAAAAAAAGGCATCTTAAGGTATCCTCAAGGAACCTTACACATTGGTATTAAATATACTGATTCATTTGATGTTAGAGTGACAGGTTTTTCAAATTCATACTGGGCCAGAAAACTAGATGACTGACGATCCATAAAAGGTTATGCATTCAACATTGTTTCTGGGGTCATTGCATGGAGCAACAAGAAGCAGAACATTGTATGTTTGTCTTTAGTAGAAGCCAAGTATCATGCAATGTGTGATGTGAAGAAGTTTGGTTGAGGAGACTTCTCCATGATTCCAAAGAAGAACAAAATATGCAAGAATTATCAGATGTGACAACCAGAGCTTGATCAAACCTACAAACAATCGAGTGTTTCATAAAAACACAAAGTCTATTGATACGCATTTTCACTTTTTTAGAGAGAAAGTTTAGTCAAAGGAGTTTTATATTGAATATTTTAATACTTATGATAATGTTGCATACATTTCTACTAAGCCCCTCGGAAAAATTAAATTTAAGTTATCTAGGAAGATGTTAGGAGTACTAGTCAACCCTTTCTCCATTAAAGGGGAGTTTTCAAATTTCACTTTGTTAGAGAGAAGGTTCAGTCAAAGGAGTTTTATATTCAATATTGTAATACTTGTGATAATGTTGTAGACATTTTTACTAAGTCCCTTGGAATAATTAAATCTAAGTTATTTAGGGAGATGTTAGGAGTACTAGTCAACCCTTTCTCCATTAAAGGGGAGTGTTGAACTTAATGGAGAAATTATTATTGGAGAGAGTTCATTCATTAGTTTTATGTGAGACTTAGCTTAGGGATTAGTTTCTACATCTATGTGGTTGTTCTAACTCTCCTACTTGCATGTAAAGTACATATATTCTTAATTATTAATGATGAAGTGTAGAGTGTTTTTGTGAGCTGCACAAATTCTTGAATATATATTTGTTTTGTTTGATCTCTAACATCTATAATACCTTGTTAAATATGGTTGTGTTGTTGATTGCTTATAAGTATTGTTGTGGTGACTTGCCTTCTAAACTTTAAAGTAAGCATACTAGTTGGTTGACCTAGTATTTGCTAGGTCATTATACCATAAAGAAACTAATTTTATTCTTGAATATGTATATATACCATATCTTTTCAAATTATAGTAACATGAAAACCTAAAAACATATGGGAAAAATGTAAAAATTTACCTCTCATTATGTCTTTTAGGTAATAATATTAAATTAACATCTATTTAATAACTATCACCAAATGACATATATTAATTAATACTTATCATAACTAAAAATATTAATTAATAATTAAAATCATAATTATAATCATTACAATATTTTCCATATTTATAAAATTAGAAATATTTGTAAAAAAAAATAAAAGGTGCTATGTTCAAAATATTAACTTCATGGGATGCCATCTACGTTTTTTTATCTATAGGTGGGCACTCCACTCTGAAAATTAGAAAAGTGTATTAGTTTAACCGAAAAGAACTAAATATTGTGTTTGAAAAATATATAGGAAAGTTCAACAAATATGATTTTCAGATACCGTGAGAACAGTTACATTATTTTGCGCAACTAGGGAATTGATGACATTTTAGGAGAAGTACTCTTAAGTATTTCGTTTCACTCGACTATATATTGTGTAATGCAAAACACTTTTATCTATCTTCCCACATGCTCCCTTAAATAGGCAACATCTTGCATTTTCTATTGAGAAAGAAACTATATGCCAGTTAAAACGCTTAACTGGTTTTTGTGATTGTAGAGAAATTCATGTCAGAGAGTCTAAATAGTTATTTCTCCTCTAAAACGACGGATTGTATATATGTGTATATATGTTATTTACTCCATCGAACTTGTGATATGGATACTCGGATTTTATTTGTAATCCAAACTACCATATATCTGTAATTCCCCTAACATGAGCATTTAGATCTTTATCTCAACATGAATATAAACTCCAAAATATGCAAATATTTATAGTCAATCACACTTTTAATTAATTCCAATTTAACAAATATTCTTAAAATTATCTTAAAAAATTAAAATCAATTATTCAATAAAAAAAATTGAAAATACTTCTTTTTTAGAGAACAAAACATTTGAAAACACCTTTCACACATTAAAATACTTCCGCATGGGCAAAGAATGCATATGTAAAGCCGATTCCTTGTTTAATGCGTATGTTTTTTAACAAGGGAGAAATTCGTGGCGTAGTGTACGAAACGACCACATTCAAATTTAGTTTCCGTCCGATTGAGATAGTAATGACACGTTATTGATTCGTTATGATGTCAGAAAATATTCCACCACTATATGGGACCACTGCGTAGCACGAGGAGGATCAAGGGACCATTATCCGTCATTGTTTTGTTACGATGTCAGAAAATATTTCAACTGTCTTCGTGAAATATTTACTTCGTTAGAAAGATGCTTTCCAAGAACTTATCATTGTTCAACTTTTTCGAGGAACATTATGCAACGTAGATACATGGTTAGTGTTTAAATGTATCATAAAATTTTAATTGAAGAACCGGATCAATAATAAAATTATATTAAGCGTGGTTTCTTATATAATTCAGTTATAAATTTTTAAAATAAAAGGTTTACATGAGGTTAAATTAATAAGGGCGGTTTCTTACATAATTCAGTTATAAATTTTTAAAAATAAAAGGTACATTAGGTTAGTAATTTTATATTTTTAAGATTAAAATTATACGTAAAAATATGGCTTAGTTAATATTATTTTCTAAAATTTAGGATTATTTTTCTTTTTATTTATTAAGTTTTTCATAATATTATAATAATTTATTTATTTTGTAATTTACTAAATTTTTAACTTAATCTTATTAATAAATCTATATCTTAAAATAAAAATAATTAGATATATATTTTTAATTGATTTTTCTAATTTAATATAAAAGTTTAGATTTTATTTGTATATTAAATAGTTATAATTTATTATATATAAATTTGTGGGGCATCTCAATTGGTGACCAACTTGTTATGAAGTATTATGTAAATCATGAGATTTAAGGTTGACATCTATGTGTGGGTCAAGCCAACGAAGAAATAGTATTATATATCACTTTTAAAAAGTGATACAGTAAAATCATGAGGTTCAAGGTTCAAGTCCCCTTAATAAATAGTATTATATATCGCTTTTAAAAAGTGATATAATAGTATATAGTTCAAGTACATCTAATGGTTAAGAGCATGCCAGAAGCTCAAATACAAGCTATAATGGCTATCAATATGTAATATAATCCAAAAACATGGCCAATAATGTAATCCTACAATGGGTATTAAAAGTGTGAAGTAAATAGTGAAGCCAAAAAAGAAATAGTATTATATATCGCTTCTAAAAAGTGATATACTACTATATAGTTTGAGTAGATATAATGGTTAAGAGCATGACACAACTTCAAATCCCAAGGTAAAATGGATATCAATATGTAACATAATTCAACAACATGGCTAATAATGTAATCCTATAATGGGTATTAAAAGTGTGAAGTAAATAGTGATGCATTTGGTCTTGATATTGGCATCAAGAAAACCCAACAAAGATTATTTTTCACTAAAATTTTCCACTAATATTATTTTTTTGTTGAAATATGCATGCAAAAAAATATTCTTATAAATAATCACAATATAACTTGTAGTAAACTTATAATTTTGTTAATTTCTTTCTTTTTTTTAATCTAGGAAATGTGATAGGTATTATGGGTTACTAGTTTTGATGATTATCATGGATTGAATTTTATTTGTAATTAGATCCATTTAATTTATATGACTTCACTAGTTTGTTAATTTGTGTTAATATTTTCTTTTAACTTAAATTGAAAATAAACTCCAAAATAGATATGCCTATAATTTACTAATCATAAGAGTATATATTTCATAGTTATAATTTAATTATCAAGTTGATGGAATATATTTAAACCCCATGGAATATGTTTTAACGTTCATAGTAATATTGACATATTTCACCACTAAAATTTTCCACTAAGATTTTTTGTTGTTGTTGAAATATGGATGAAAAAAATATTATTTATAAAAAATCACAATATAGTTTGTAATAATGTTATAATTTAGTTAATTTCCATGTTTTTTTAAGCTATGGAATGTGATAGGAATATTGGGGTAACCATTTTGATGGTTATCATGGATTGAATTTTATTTGTAGTTCAATCTATTTAATCTATATGGCTTCCCTAGTTTGTCTTAATTTAATGTTAATATTTTCCGTTAACTTAAATTGAAA